>SJYC01118271.1:0-39070 GCA_006408675.1 Madoqua kirkii | reverse complement strand
TGTACAAAACACACCCTAACTGGAGCAATCACACATAAACACACATATGCATCCATGCAAACACCACAGACAAAACGTTGACACAGAGACCCATACCCACAGTGACAGAATCTAGTGTGACCTGCTTAATCTGTTTGCAACTGGCTGGGAAAGAAGCTCTTTATACATGCATGTCCGAAATAATGGAAGCATCACTTAAAATAAAAATGTCCTTTATATAATTTGCTTCAAACAGATAGCTTTTGGTTTTCTTATACCAAAATGAGCCTGATGCAACTTTTTATGGATGATTCCAAGCTATCTTTAAGGGCACTCATTATTGGGGGCTGGGCTTAAACATAGGCTGTTGTTAGGAGTCATGTTGAAATATATTAAACTGTTTATCCCTCCACTAAACGGCCCCAGTGTAAACATTCTATTTACATAAACAGTCAGATTATCCATATATGTGCAGATATATATGGGTATGAATATATACACACACACCATCTTTCATATAAATGTCTCCCTATAAAATGCACAAAAATCATTCTGTGTAGATACACACAGTGCATTTGCTTACAAGCAACCTGTGCACTCCCTGAAGCTAAGTTTGTAAGTGGCTCCCTTTCTTTCGTCATTTTCCTTCCTTCCTTTGCAGACTAATTTTTAGGATTAAGGAGTTAGTGCAGCATTCACTGCAGAATTTGGTGGTTTTAATTGGTCGCACATGACTTAGTTAAAGGAGGCATTTTAACTACAAAGAACTTTACTGGGAGATGTGCTCAGGGGGAGTTATTAAAAGCAAGTCCATAACAGCTCCTTGGGAGGCTATTATTTTGCACTTCTCCATGCCCCCCCAAGAGGGTATGTGTACTATTGGTAACAAGGTGAGAGGAAATTTCCTGACTTCATTAGAAACCTGGAAAAATAACTTTTCCTTCCCAATATCTTTCTTTTTTGCTGGAACACATTTCTTCCGAAAAGTGGTATGGCAAAATGACCAACCCCAAGTATCCTTTTTGTCTAATAAACTCTCTGGAGGTTTAGGATGTATCCCTAGAGAATAACCCCCTCCCCCACCAGACACAGATACAGCAAAACAGCTACCTCATTAACTCGAAGTTGTTAATAACTGGGATACCACCTACACTGCTAATATTCCCATGTGTGCCACTTCAGGGAGGGGAGAAAAAAAGTTTCATGAATATTTCACCATTATTTGCTTTATTTACATGTAAATAATGTGCTCATTACAAGCCCTTATCTCTTCATTGAAGCCAGGCTGGCAGAGCCTACTGTGACACGCACGGTTGGCAGATACCTTAACACCTGATCTGTTTGGCATTGGCTGGCAAGGAAATGTTTGCAAGTACATGTCTCAGATAATAGAAGTGTGCTTTGCAGTGGCCAAGTCCTTTTCATTGTAATTGTTTCAAATGGATGTCTCTATGGTCTAAAAAGTTATTTATAATTAACATATAATATTAGATTAGCTTCAACTGTATAACACAGCGATTTGATATTTGTATGGATTATGAAATGACCGTCTCAATGAAACTAGTTACCATGCTAGCAGAAACCAGGTGTTCAAGTCAGATTGAATTCATTAAAAAATGTACATCTCTTCACATCTGCCCATTTCGACGTGCATAAACACACCCTAACTGGAGCAGTCACACACAAACACACATATGCATCCATGCAAACACCACAGGCAAAATGTTGACACAGAGACCCATACCCACAGTGACAGAATCTAGTGTGACCTACTAGGTCATCATACAAAACTGTTACATTACTGACTATATACCCTATGTGTACATTACATCCCCCTGACAATTTAAGCTGAAAGTTTGTATCTGTTAATCTCCTTATCTATTTTGGCCATCCCTATGTTTTCATGCCAACTGGACCTGACTCAATTTGCCCTGTTCAAGTTGACCCTAGGTCATTTCTATGGGCACTAATCATTGAGTTGGGCTGGAATATAAGGTGTGTCCTTAGTGTATCAGTTTAATCATCCAAGAAATGGCCACAGGCTATCTTATTTTTAAAGCTGTATCCTGTCTTCTTTCGAAAGTTTTTGCTTGCTGATTATATTGTTTATGCCTCCAGTAGCCCTTTGATGTCTTCTATTCTATCCTAGGCTCACAAACCATGCTGAGTTACAGTTGTGTATAAAGTAAGACTGAGTGCCTTAGGAGTTTTTCTGTAAGTACTCTGCTTGAGTTTTGATGTGTGGATTTTATATAAACTATACAAGATTTTGCTGCTTTAGGGTTTTTAAAGGTTAATTTTTAGAGTTTAGCTTTGAAAGTATTAGACAATTATGGTTTCTAGGAAGGGAACTTTCAGACAAGTGATATATCATTATAGTTAGGGTTAATATAGACAAACTAAAGCTCATTAAATTGGATTCCCCTACTTTATAATCTGAAACTCTTATTTATAAACAAGGTTAGGAGTTTACTAATTCACCAGTAACAAAAAGAAAGGAGATAGCTGGTGGTAAATTAATATCTTAGAATCACATGGGTAATGTGTTTCTTTTACACAGGAAGCAAGTATTTGTTGCTGTTGTTCAGTCATTAAGTCGTGTCTGACTCTTTGTGATGCCATGGATTGTAGCATACCAGGCTTCTCTGTTCTCCCCTGTCTTCTGGAGTTTGCTCAAATTCATGTCCACTCAGTCAGTGATGCTATCTAACTATCTCATCTTCTGCTGCCCCCTTCAATCTTTCCCAGATCAGGGTATTTTTCAGTGAGTTGGTTCTTCACATCAAGTGGCCAAAGTATTCATCAGCTTCATCACCAGTCCTTTCAATGAATATTCAGAGTTGGAAACTTGGCTATATTTATCTATTTATTAGTATGAATCCCATTAAGCCATCTACTTGGTAAAACAAATTGTATTTGGAAGTAACAATAACAAACAGTGAGACCTCAGTTAATCAATCCACTGAGAAAGAAGTTCATCTGAATAAAGTCAACCTGGTATGCAGACACTAGAGAACTGACGGAAGTCCTCAGCCCTTAGCTAGTGGTAGGCGGAGCCTAGTGAGCTGCGGTCTGTGGGGTCGCACAGAGTTGGGCACGACTGAAGCGACTTAGCAGCAGCAGCAGCAGCAGCAGCGGTGACAGTTAAGAAAAGAGAAAGCCAAGGCCATTTTAATGGGGAAGTTAAAGGTCAGCAGTGTCTTTAGTTCAGGAAGAACGGGTGTGGGGTCATGTCCCAAGGAAGCAGGAACATACCCCACAAGCCTGAGAGAGTCTCAGCCTCCCCTTGGAGCACAACTGGAATGGAATATGTTTCTGACATGTCTCTGTGGTGCGAGTTCCTGAAAAAGAAGAGTCAATATTAGTGGTATCCCCTTATAGCTTTGAAAGAAATTCTGACTTTACATTAAGTCAGACTGGTCTTCCCACCAATTAATAGTAGACAGCTCAATACATGCTAGGCATCATGCTAAGTGTTTCACACATATTCTTTCATTTAAGCCTTGTGAACCATGCAGGGAGATACCATCTCATTGTATAAATGAGGAAACTGCAATTTGATTAAAATGATTCCCCTAAACAAGGTAGTGAATGGTGAAATTAGGTTTCAAACCCAGCTCTGACTCCACAGCCTGCTATCTTAACCATTAGCATGTACTGTAGTTCCTCAAGAGATAGGATAAGACAAATATTCTTGGGTGCTATAAGAGGTACATGTCAGTAACTAAGCTGAGACTCAGGGGTTCTTCAAAGCCCTCCTTACCTATGTTCAAGCCCCTGGAGCAATGGTCTTCAGCTAGTCCTGGCCTGGGACGGTGATTACAAAATGCATGAAAGAGAAAGGACAACATAAGTGTCCTAATTTTTAAAATAATCATCCTTGGGTCTACCCCTATGCAATCCAAATGGAAGTTATTGCTCAATGTTTGAAACTGTGACCAAGGCCAAACTGGAAACATGCTTTAACTTTCAGGAACAAAATTGTCAACATTAGCCAATCAGTCATGCGCCAGCTAGCACTGGTGGTAAAATTCATGCTATTTTCGTATCATGAAAAAATAAGTGGCTATTGTTTACAGCAAAGGATCAATATCAAAACTGTGTGAAATGAATCTGCAAGTGTTAAGAGATACTTATGAGGGAGTGAATAGCAAGAATTGCTCTTATGAAGAGCAAGAATTGGTTCAGGAAAGATGTATGAATTGATCTTCCAATCATTGATAGGACCCCGATGGAAATAATGAAAAGGTCAAAGATTTGCTTTGTTAAATGTCTTAATGCCTTGCAATAGTAAGAACGTTGGCTGGAAATCCAATTTGGATGAAGAAGCTAACTTGTTCTGGAAGAAACCCTAAACACAAACAAGTTTCTGAAAAGATATTAGTGCGTTTTGAATAATGAATGAAAACAGGAAGGACTTGACATTTGTACTGAACGTTCAAGGGAAGTTGGATAAAACAAACTATTCCCAAGCAGAATAGTAACCAGGGCAGATGGCTTTTCTAGTATATTGAAGAAGTGAAAGCGCTAGAAACCTCAGAGGTAAATTCAGTGTGCCAGAGATCTCAAAATGGGTGCAGGACCCAACTACACATAAGGATAACTATTCTTCCAACAATGATACTATTCTGCTAACAATGATTATCCTATCCATGTAGAATTCAATTCTCAAAGACAGGCAGGCAGGCTAATAAGGTAGTCATTCTATAGTACTATTAGAATTATATGCCTGGCTTCTTACAACAGTGCTGAGGTTGGCAACTTTTCAATTTTAGTTGTGCCTAAGGGCATAAAAAAACCCTGTGGGTTCAGCTCTGTCCTTGGCTCTTGGAATGATTATAGTCTTGAACATGAGAAATAGTAGAGATTCAGTCTTACTCTGACTTTTGCATCCCATAAATTTATTGGAGTCCTGCTTAATTTTATATAACTTCTAGAATCCAAATCTCTTATATGGTTCCCCGGTTGACAATCCATTTCCCCTGAGAGTAGCATTCTGATTTGCCTCTCTTCATGCCTTTCTAATCCTTGTGTGTGTGTGTTAGTCATGCAGTCATGTCTGACTTTATGTGACCCCATGGACTGTAGCCCACTAGGCTCTTCTGTCCATGGATTTGTCCAGGCAAGAATACTGGAGTGGGTAGCCATTCCCTTCTCTAGATGATCTTTCCTACTCAGGGACTGAACCCAGGTCTCCTGTGTCTCCAGCACTGCAGATTGATTCTTTACTTCTGAGCCACTGAGGGAGCTCCTTTGTGGCAGGACTCTGTCCTTTACTTTAGAACTATGCTTCTATCAGCTCTGAGAACCTCCTGGATTCCTTCTGCCTATTTCTTGCATTGACTTCTGCTATTGCCACTATCAGGTGTCCCTGACATTTTGGTTACCTCTTTGAGCTTGTTTCATAATACTTAAGTCCTTCTTAGAGTTAATGTAAGCCCTGATGGCCTATCTGATCTTTAGATTGTGGCCATCTCTGATTTGCCCCATAAGCCTGGACAACATTTAACAACTCATAATGTTAAGAATAATAAAGACAATAACAATAATAATAATCATTCTTTGAATGATACCCTCAATCTCCAAAGTTACTTTACTCATCAGAATAAACTCAAAGGGACTTTTGACCATTTGAAGAATGTAAATCCATCCTCAGAAGATGAAAGTTAATCTCAGCTGAGGAAATTCAATAGAATGTATCTAAGGAGCTAAAGAAAATACTCAAAAATAAATTCCATTGATTTTATCTTTAGAATCAATGGAATAAGTATATAGTTTCCCAGTGGACTTCAATGAAAAGGACAACTCTCATTTGTATATGTAAATTTTGATGACTTTGTCACATAATCCCTCCAATTACTTTAGTAGTACTGTGAAACACATTTGATATCAATTTTATTAAACACTAACCTTGACCAGCTAGAATAGTAGTGATACCAGACATCACGTCCCCACACTTTGCTTTTGTCTTCATTCATGTTTACGACAGGAATGATCTTGCACTACGGATGAAGTTGGGCATCGAAGATAAATTTGAAGAGTCTATAGAACTTGAGAAGCAGAAGAAACACTAAAGCTTAGAAACAGTGGAGCCCCCTGCCAGAAAGCCCTACATATTGTTTGCCTATATTCTTGGTTTGTACTAAAATTAACCTGTGAATCCCACTCAGACCCCAATTCATTTGCTTGGGTTCCTGATGACACTTGTCTAACTCTTGGCAGTCCTCTACTCTTTGGCACTGAAATCTGTCTCTATGTCCTCTCTGGAGTTCTAGCTCCAGATATGATACTCTGGAACACAATTAGAAACTTTCACAATCAGTGCCATTGCCTTGAGAGGCTGCCATGCAGCCTCCCCCGCATCCTGGCCTAGCCACCTTGTATAAAAAAATCTAACATGGATGCGTTCTTAATTTTGAGGCAAGTACTGTTGGCAAACTTCTTTTAAGGTAAGACTGATGTCCGTGTTGCTTCTTCTTTACCTTGACTTGCTCATTCCAGATTTCTTCTCCCTCTTTCCTCAGCGAGGAAAGTACCAGCAAAGTATTAGCATGGAGGTACCAGCAAGCCATCTGGCCAAAACAGCGAGGGTTAAGGTATAAATTGAAGCTGGAGCTCTTCTAATCTAGTATGACAGTTTGTACTGATCAGGTTAATGAGGATAATTTCTCTTTGGCTTGTACAGAGACCTGAAAATGTAATCTGATCTACTATTAATTACTCTGTCCAATTATTCACATAATGTTTCACTGAATAGAGAAAGACTATTCACACTGCAGGAGCAGTGTATCAACCAAAGCACCATAATAATAATAATAATAATAATAATAAAAGTGCTGCCTTTTGTATTTGGCAGGGAAGCTGTACTATCACTGTGAGAAGGTCATGAGCTTTGACGTGTTCTCACCAGTAGGGATGAGTTGTCCTGAGCCCTACACCCTCCTCCAGTTCCCTCGGGGAAATTCACAGAGGTGTGTGATGATTGGCACAGAATAGAGAGGTACACTGTGGTTTTGGAAACAGAGTGAAACTAATTAGTCCACAACAAGATTAAATAACCGCATCTTGAGTGAGAGGAATATAATGCTTTATCAAATAAATAAAATAACTTTAGATGGCTCTTTTTTATTCTTTTATCAACAAATATTTATTGAATAATTATTCCTTGTTAAGCTCTGTGCTAGGCACTAGGGATGCAGTATTCAAACAAAACAGACACAGATCCTGTTTTGTGCAGTTTATAGTCCAGGTAGAGGATGTATGTATATATATAAAATCTCATGCAGAACATTCTAGTGCAGCTGTGAGAAATTTATAATGAAAAAGTGAACTGAACTGAAGTAAACTTTTTGGGAGAAGACTGGGAAAAAATACTCACTTTCAATTCCATATTAAAAAAGTAAACAAACAAACAAAAAGAAAATGTGAAAAATCTAGGGTGCTCTAAGAGCATATGATAAAGAAACTGGGTGGAACTCAAAGAATGAGCCAAGTAAAAAGTGAAGTAAGGAAGGGAAGAAAGAATAGCATCCATGAAAGTTATGAGGAGGCAAGCAGGTTTGAGGAACATCCAGGAAGGAAATGAGTTCAGAGAGCAAAAAAGCAACAAAATATGAGACTGAGAGAAGTGTTCCATCTTTTTTGGCCATGAACACACTCTAGATGGGCTACAGGGCCTTGAAAGTTGACAGGTTATATTGGTCACTTCCGTGGGGCATTCAGACTTTTTCCTAAGGGCAATGGGAAATAGTTGAAGGTTTTTAAGCCCAGTTGAGCTTAGAATAGTAGATTAAAAAAAATCCATATAGCTAACACACCAAACAAACCCCTCAACTATCTCAGAAACCCGGATTCAAGAATAAAAGAAAGACACTTGTGGATGGAGCAGATGTAGCCTTTCCACTCTATGTCTGCACAGAAGGCTGGCAGAACCCCTAAGAGGCCAAAAAGTAATTACACTTCTACTCTGGATCCATGTCTTAACCACAAGGAGTGTGTTCTGCAGGCTCTATTTTCTAATTGAGGGTAATTACAAGAAGTTAAAGCTAGATTAGAGACAATTAGACCCTATCCAAGAGGGAACTCTGTGGGTGGTCAGGAAGGGAGTAGGAAGAACCAGCTGGGAAAGTGTTTCCCAAACCACTTGGCATTCTTTGAGTCCTATTACAGGAGGTTTTTTTTTAGGGGGGAAGGAGTCTATCTGCTCCCGTGTGGTGCCTACCTGGAGGGCAGGCAGGTGAAATAGGTAAAGACACACACACATACATCACTGACAGCCAATCAAGGTTGCCTTTTCCTCAAGCCAAAGTGCTAGAAGCAAGTAAGTGGAAACAAAGAGGAAAGGAAGGTGAAGGTCCCATTACTATCCAATTTAAGACATCTTATTTGAGCAACTCCTTCTTTTGTGCTGCTCTGGATTTAGATGCTGTGGGAGATACATGGTAAACAGGTGATCTTCCCTTCAGAGTGTTTCCAATTCTATTTGAGGTGTTTGGTGTGGCTGGAGCACAGAGGGACAGAAGGAGATTGGTGAGGGGTGAGGTCAAGAGGGGGCCACAAGCCAGGAGGAGGAGCTCTGACTCCTTTTCAGGGGCACTGGAGAACCACGGAGAGTGATAAACTGTGAAAGTATAGTGTCAGGTGTGGGTTTTAGGAAGGTACATCTGGCCACTGTGAGGAAGGTGGATGAGGGGGCATGGCAAGGAGCAAGATTAGGGGGCTCAGTCAGAGCTGCCTGTGGGGAGAGTTGGGGATGTCTATGACCATGAGGAGAAAAATGAGGAGGAGAGGCCAGAAAAAAATGTGACTTGTTTTAAACTCTCTTCATCCACCAAGCCTCCATCACTTTGATTAGTCATTGATTCATTCAATCAACAAACAATTATCTTGCATCTGTGTAGAGCAACAGTGATAGGGGGCATCAAGAATAATAAGGATGATGTTATTCAGTCTTCAAGGGGCTTGATTAACTACCTATTGAAATGAGCAGAACAGTCAATAGCTGCTCTACGATTTTAGACATGGTTCTGATCAGCAGAGAGGCAGACAATCTAAGAAACAGTAGGCAGTGTGAATATGCATAAGCCCTAAGGAGAGGCACAGCGGAAGGCATCTAAGTTTATAGGAGAACGGTACGGTGGCTGTATATGTATGTAGAGGTGTGTGAGTGTGTGTGTGCCTACACGTGGGCACATTGGGCACATGCACATGATGAAACCAAAAACCTTAACAGCAACAATGTTTTTATAACACACACACAGCAAGAGAGACAAAGACAGAGAGAGAGACTTTTGTAGCAAGCAAATTTGGGTATTTTGAATTTTCCCCTAAGAGGCATGGTAGAAGAGCCCGAGAGAGTCACTTGTCTGGCAAACTTATTTTACCATGTAAGAATTACCCTGGAATTCCCAAGAACATTAGGTCTGTAAGGATCCAGGGAGGGTTCCTACTCCGTTGGCTCTTTCCCTTGAAGGAGGGAGCAGCAGTGGGCTGAGCCCCCAAGTACTCAGCCTAGTGCTTGGTGTCCTTCATAGAAGCCCAGGCTGCTCGGAGAAAAGAAATACTCCCTGGGGGTGGTGGGGGCCCTGAGCTCCCCTTGGCAGATGCCCACTGACTCATGAGCCTTCTCACTGCCTTCTGAACATCCTTGTTTCTCAGGCTGTACACGATGGGGTTGACCATGGGAGTGACCACAGTGTAGAACAAGGAGAAGATCTTGTTCAGGACAGCGGCCCGGGTTGCTGCGGGGATGGCGTACACTGTTCCCAGCGTTCCATAGTACAGCGTGACCACTGTGAGGTGGGAGGAGCAGGTGGAGAAGGCTCGTCGCTTTCCTGCAGCTGATGGAATCCTGAGGACAGCAGCCGCAATGTGGATATAGGAGGCTACGGTGAGTACGAAGGGCACCATGGTGACGAAGGAGGCCAGGAGGAAGGTGGTTTTCTCCACAATCTCAGTGTCAGAGCAGGCCAGCTTCAGCACAGGGGCCAGGTCACAGAAGAAGTGGTCGGTCTTATAGGTTGCACAGAATGGCAGCTGAAAAGTCATGGCAACTGTGACCACAGGGGTTAGGAAGCCGCCCAGCCAAGACCCACTTGCAAGCAGGACCACGTGTGGAGGTTCATGAGCGATGGGTACTGAAGGGGGCTGCAGATGGCAAGGTAGCGGTCGTAAGACATAGCAGCCAGAAGAAAGCACTCAGCTACTGCCATGGAACCGAAGAAGTAAAACTGGACCACACAGCCCACAAAAGAAATCACCTTGGGTCCTACCAGAAGGGTCTGCAGCATCTTAGGTGCAATAGAGGTAGTGTACCAGATCTCAAGGAAGGAGAAATTGGACAGAAAGAAGTACATGGGGGTGTGGAGGTTACGATCAAGGGAAATGATGATAAGGATAAGAAGATTCCCCAGCAAAGTCACTACATACATTCCCAGAAATATCCCAAAAAGAAAAAAACTGTAACCCATGGAGATTCCCGAATCCCAACAGGAGGAATTCTTTGACTGTGGTCAGATTACCCATATCTGTGAGATTCACGCATTAGACCTGAGGAAAGGAGAGACATAGAGCCAGTTGGAAACAGAGCCATGTTACTGGGAGCGGGTAGCACCATTAGATATGCCATATATTATAAAACCCAAAGACCCTCGATTTTCTTGTCTGGAATAAATTTCCTGTTTTGTTCTACTAGGTGTATTTACCTAATAGCCACAGAGAAATCAGAAACTAGGCCCTGGAGAGTTAACAGAGAGGATGTCTCTTTTACTCTTTTCCACTCTTTTCCTTGACATAACCGGTGATGAATCTACCTCTGGGAGTCTCACGGTGGGAGGCAAACATGTCTTAATGGGGACATGGTAAGAAAGCTTCTCTCAACTCCTGAAACTCAGCTTTTAAGACTCAATAGAAATGTGACTCTAAAATTATAAAATAACACTGGAATTCACATCACCCCATCTCCCCCCAGACCCCTAAATCAGGGTGGGTTTCACCAGGAATGTAATTGGAGGGAGGAGGGGAATTCAGAACTATTGATCTTAAAGTACCTGTAAGAAAAATAAGAGTTTCTGCCAGGCTCTGGGGACATGTAGCTGATTGCTTCCATGGCATCAAATTCCTATGGAAATGAGGGGAAAATGTATGTAAAGTTATTCACTTAAAATGTTAGAGAAAAATAATGTTCCATCCTTCATAAATGAAAATGACATTCCTGACTCACAAGCAGTAGGATGTGCATTTAGAGCTATTTTTTTCCAGTAGCAGGCATGGGTTAGCAGTGAGTCATAAAGGCAGCTCCCCCATCCCCACAAGCATATTTCCCCTATGATGCTCAAAGACCCAAATTTGTGAAATGGCTGTCTGGTCTTAGTGCTTGAGCCTTGCAATAGAATTAACAATCAATCTGTGCTGTGGCCTAACTTAGAGGTAAATGTGAGGCCAGAGGTAGGGGCTTGGTTCAGCTGGTGTTGTAGGCTGAAGGCTCAGTCTGTGACCAGGAAATAGAGCAAAGCCATCTTTGCTGCTTTGCTTGGGGTGATGACAACGTGTCCCTAAAAGGTTACAATTAAGTCATATTTTTGTAAATGAAATCCTATTTTAAATCCACTTGGGGAACTGCCTATTCAAAGAACTTATTAAGAATGCATCTGTGACATGAAAGAATTCCTCCATAATTTATCCTTTGTGCTGATATAAATTGTTAATACACTGGGCTTGTGTAAAGGAAGGTCCACCTCTGACGGGGATCTCCAGGACATTCAGGGAGCCTAAGGTGGTACTGAATATAATTACAGTGCGTAAAGAAAATCAATCAGCAAGTGGAATTGTCCCTGAGGGTGATGACTGCTTCCTAATTGGGGGATTAAGCTGTAGTGTCCTATTACTTACCATTTTACCCTGTCTTCAGAGACTGGCAGCCAGCATTCAGAACTGAAATTAGCATCATTAGATTTTTATCATTCAATCCTAAATCTCATTAGTTAATAATGAATAAGCTTGATTTTTCCCTTTTGATTTAAAGGTATGGTCTTTAAATGCCTCCAAATTCAAAGGCATACCAGCTTCCCTAAATCCTTGCCCATCCTCTCTTTCTTTCTTTTTTTTTAATTTTTATTTTTTGTTTAATGCTTATTCCATTTCACAGCACTGCATTGGTTCTGCCATACATTGACATGAATCAGCCACAGGTGTGGACGATCGTCCACATCCTCTCTTTCTTGCACTAAAGACATTAACGTGGCAAAAGGGAGGTTTCAGCTCAGAATACTATTCATTCATTCAGTCAGTCATTCACTCACCATATATTTTTAGACACTTACTCTGTGTCATATATTGGGCTAGGTAGGCACTGGAGATAAAATTATGAACAGAAAAGTAGTGGTCTCACTGTTTTCAGAACTTACATCCTACTAGTAGAGGTGATTTTAAAAATAACGGTAAATCTACTATTGTGGTCAATTCTATGGGGGAGAAAAACTGGGTCTTAATATAAAAAACAATACAGGGAGAGGTGACTTCATTTTGGCAAGATGCTCAGGGAAGATCTTTCTGAAGAAGTCATATTTCAGCTGAGATCTGATCAATACAGACTAGCCGTCTAGAAGACCAATCCAAGGGTGGGTATCACAGGCAGACAGAGAGCATGTGCAAAAGTCCTGAGTGAGATAAGCACTTGACTACTAGAAGCATTGAAACTAACAAGCAAACAGCAAAAACAAGAACTGTAACTGGAGGGCTACAGGTGAGGGAAAGAGTGATAGGAGGTGAGTTTGTAGAATGCATATCTGATTTAAATTTTGAAAAAATCCCTCAGGCTTCTGTGTGGAGAATGACTGTAAGGGACCAAAATGGAAAGGGAGAAAACTGGTGAGGAAGCTAGTATATTAATACAGGTAAGAGATGGAGATCAAGTTGGGATGGAGTAAGGTGAATTAATTTTAAGACTTTTTATATAGTAGAATATATATATATATATATGAATGTAGTGTATATATATATATATATATACTTTTCTGTATGCACATTATGCTTTACTAAACACAGGGAGCTCAACTCAGTGTTCTGTGACAACCTGGAGGGGTGGGATGGAGTGGGAGATGGGAGGGAGGTTCAAGAGGGAAGGGGACTATGTATACTTGTGACTGCTTCTTGTTGATGTGTGGAAGAGATCAACACAGTATTGTAAGGCAATTATCCTCCAATTAAAAAAAAAAGTAGTGAAATGACATAGGTTGCAGACAAACTACATTAGAAGAGGACATGAAGAACAGGAAGGAATTAAGGATGAATCCTAGTTTCTGGCTTAAGCAACTGTATAGATGATCCCCTCTTTTCCTGAGGATCAAGTAGGTAACTTAGTTTGAGGGGGATTTTCTTTTGTTTTCTTCCCATCCATCCATCCATCCATCCACCCTTCCTTCCTTCCTTCCTCTCTTCCTTCCTTTCTTTGTGTTAGATCTAGTGGGTTATGATCCATTGCTACAATGATACTTTAAGTCCTCCTGGGGTCAGGAATATGGTAACAGAGTCTCAGCTTTGAGAGACAGGGCTCCCACTGTGGCCACACAACAAGCTTAAGGAAAAGTCTGACAAACTCATGTCCTTGTTTTCAAAAAGGACCAAGGAAGAGAGTGAACATGTCATTGTAACCTTTACTCACTCTGCAGAAATTGTTCAAAGCACAGGGTTAGCAACCTCATACCGGGAGCATCTTGTGCATAGGAAAGCAAATTCCAGGTGGAACTGTTGAACTCTCTTCAATGTGAGTCTCTGAGAAGCTCTCATTAATGGCAACCCAACTACCTAGAGCTTTCAATGATTTGAGATTTTTTTTTTTTAATTTTGTTATGTCTCATTTTGCCTTTGTGTGCATGAAAGAGACAATGAAACAAGCTTAGTCAAGGAAACAATTTTCAGGAGATATTCTAGGGTCAGAATACATTCAGTTCTACTCTTCCTCTTTTCATTTTATTGTAGTTCTGACCAATCAAAATGAATGCTCAGAATAATGGCTGGAAGCTCTGAAAAATCCTCAATCAGTAAAGACTGATTCAAGTATATCATTATACTTGATTTACTAAGTCTGGACAGTGGACTCTGATAGCTTAATGGAATATTTCTTATAAGCAAATACAATAGAAAATAGCTTTGTTCTTACCCTTCAGTTACCCAGAAAATCTAATTAAGCATATGCCCTTTCCCCCTTTCCCTTGATGTTCCCTTAATCGTGACTTGCCTTGGTATTAATTTTCTTATGTCCTTATAGTTAACAACAACAACAAATTCATTAACATGAAAAATTGTTTGGTGCTCGATGTAAAATAAAATCATCCAAATTTACCTCCTGCACCATCTTCAAGATGCTAATAGTTGCAAAAGTACAACAATGAAATTGGAAGTGTAGCAACATAACTAGGAAGAGAGATACTAGAGAATGAGCCCAAACTCATTACCTCTTTTAGAGTCAGTCCTCTTGGAAAAGGGGGTGATGAGGAAGAATCTGAAGAATGGCTGGAGATTAATGCTGAAAGGGAAAAATATACAGCTTGATAAGGAGAGCAATGATCTGATTATACCTGTCAGATACCATCTAATCTAGCAAATTCACTGCAGTGTATGTATGCAAAGGAGATGAAATCAGTATATCAAAGAGACATCTGCATCCCCATGTTAACTGCAGCAATAGACATTATAGCTAAGATACCAAACAGCCTAAATGTCCACCGATGGATAAACAAATAAAATGTGGTACACACATACAGTAGAATATTATTCAGCCTTAAAAAGGAGATTCCTGTCATTTGCAACAATATAGATGAACCTAGAGGGCATTATGCTCAGTGAAATGAGTTAGATGGAGAAAGACAGAGGCTGTATGAGTTCACTTATATGTAGGATCTAAAAAAGATGAGCTCATAGATCCAGAGACTAGAATCATGTTTATCAGGGGCTAGGTAGATGGGGTGGGGAAAATGGGAAGATGTTGGTCATAGGGTGCAAACTTTTAGTTATAAGATGAATAATGTACAGCATATGACAATAGTTAATTGTACTTCATTGTATACTTGAATTTGCTAAAAGCACAGATAAGTGCTCTCACCACAAAAAAGTAGATGTCTTAAGTGAGGTGATGGATGTGTTAATTTGATTGTGGTAATCATTTCATAATGTATACATATATTAAATCATCTTGTTATATATCCTAAAACAAGTAGAAACTCAGTGTCCCCCTTTCTTCAGATCCCCAACTCTATCCATTTTTTTTAAAGCAACAAACACATGACACATAAATGTGCCCTTAGCTCTTTATTCTCCCCAAAGTTATACTCTACTGGTATCAGGAGCAGTTGTTCAATGGTATCAGGGATAGTTAGTAGGTACAGAAGATCATCTTGGTAGCCCAGTCCTTACTGTTTAGGTTACCCCTTAGTCTAAGCACATATAAACTTGTTCCTGAAAGTGATATCTGAGAGATACTAGGCTGGTGAACAGGAAAACTACCCAGAGCAGAGTCTTTGAAAGAGGAGAGCGGAGAAGACATCCTTAAGTAGTACTATACTGTCTCTTTTATCAATAGATGAAGTTGATTTTTTTAGTCCTCTCTCTTTATAAGTAGTGTCTTTCTTCTTTAAATTTTTTTAACTTGTGGTAAAAGTCACATGATATCAAGCATACTATTGTAACCATATTTAACTGTATTGAATTACAGTTCCAAGGAGCTAATTATATTCACATTTTTGTGCAACACTCCACATCATCCATCTTCTGAATTTTCCACCTTCCTAAACCAAAATTCTGTCCCCATCAAACACTGATTCCCCCTCCTCACCACACATCTACCCCGTGGAACTTAGCATCTACCAAAGTACTTTCTGACTCTATGAATTTGACTATTCTAGGTACCTAGTATAAGTAGAATCAAACGGTATTTGCCTGCACCTAATATGTAAGTAGTGTCTTTCTTGAATAATTCAAGGTTGTGCCATGCAGCAGGAAAATTTGATTAAAAGTTTATTTTCCTTTGAACACAACTAGTGGAACATTATAGACAGTTCACTTTTTTTAGGCTTCCCTGGTGTCTTGGAAGGTAAAGCATCTGCCTGCAAAGCGGGAGACCTAGGTTTGATCCCTGGGTTGAGAAGATCCCCTGGAGAAGAAATGGCAACCCACTCCAGTACTCTTGCCTGGAGAAGTCTGAGGATGGAGGAGCCTGGTAGGCTACAGTCCATGGGGTCATAAAGAGTCAGCACAACTGAGTGACTTCACTTTCTTTTCATTTTTTTAGAGGAATTGTACATTAGCACAAGTAACCCCTTGGTGTCCAGGGGATTGATTTCATTATTTGTGTTTTTGCATCTTAAGACCTAGAGATAGACATTATTGAAACCTGGAGACGCATTGTTGAGATGCCTGGAACAAACATTATTGAGACCCAGAGACAGACTGGGAGATAGGCATTACTGAGACCTGCTGACAGATATTTCTAATTCAACTACATTCTTTGGTGCCAAATACTTTTTCTCCTGTTCTATTCCATTTGTCAACACAGTAGACAGTGAATGGGCCAGGAAATATCTTGGGCCAAAAGATACGTGATGTGTCATAATGTGACATACCTAGCCTAAATGTGCAGCTGCTGCTGCTGCTGCTAAGTCACTTCAGTCATGTCCGACTCTGTGCAACCCTATAGACAGCAGCCCACCAGGCTCCCCCATCCCTGAGATTCTCCAGGCAAGAACACTGGAGTGGGTTGCCATTTCCTTCTCCAATGCATGAGAGTGAAAAGTGAAAGTGAAGTCATTCAGTCGTGTCTGACTCTTAGTGACCCCATGGACTGCAGCCCACCAGGCTCCTCCATCCATGAGATTTTCCAGGCAAGAGTACTGGAGTGGGGTGCCATTGCCTTCTCTAAAATGTGCAGAATGGTAGCAACTGTCCTACTAAGTTGTGCAAAGAATAATAGGCTCATCCTTTCATTCCCCACTGTCAAGATATTGCATACAAAAATTTGGGGAGAGGTCTAAATAATCTGTATAAACACCTAAGATTCCCTTTACCTCAACATAGACTCTAATTATGGTTGTTACTTTATAGCAAAAATCTGAAAGTGGTGGAATCCTGAAAACATTCTGTCAATAAACTATCTTTGAAAAACTGGCTCTCCACAATGCCAAATATCCAGTTTGAATAAGGGGCTTACATTCTAGCCAGTTATATTCTTCTAGTTGACTTCTCATGTTCACCTTGTCCTCTGAGTCAAAAAATAACATTTTCTAAACTTTCTATGCCTGCTCCATACCCTTATATCCAGGAGAACTGAAACAATCCAATCCACCATTCTAATATTTACCTGTTCATTTACTCATGGTGCTATGCGTTTGAATAGTGGTGACATTTATTTATTTATTTATTTATTTTGCATCTTTCACTCATCGTCCTAGTGTTTGGCTCTAGCGATGGAGAAACCTCAGTACTCCTCTTACTCACAGCTCTCTAATCCCCACCCTGTGGCCCTCAAGAACACTATATCTGTCACCACTCACATATTTTTTTTTGAAGCTTTCTGCTCCTAGACTCCTCTTCTTTGCTGATCTTGACAGATTTACAGCAGTTAGGACGCCATAGTCACAGTCACATGGTGTCTTTGGTCTGTACCAAATTTATTGTGTCACAGGAAAGGAGTATATTGTAGTAGTTAAGAGCCTGGTCTTACAGCCTGTCAGACAGACTTGAGTCTCAGTTCTGGCTCCACCACATACTCTCTGTGTGACTCTGAGCAAGTAACTTAACCTCTTGGTGCTTCAATTTTCTCAGCTGTAAAACAGAGAATAATTATAATAATAAAACCACCTCATAGTGTTTCCATTAGAGTTAGTGAGAAAATCCATATGAAGTGTTGGTGAGGTGCCTAGCATTCTGTAAGTGTTCAATCTCATTTTCATTTGACAATGTGTACCTGTGGGTGTGATTACTCTTCAGTTGTTTCCCTAACAAAATTGTTATTAATAATGGCTCAAAGCTAGGTACAGTCTTACAGTATTTCATTCTCTTCTGATCTCCTTCACATAATCTGCTGTAAGACCTGAGTCCTCAGTAAGATATTAATAAATGTTTATTGGTATAACACTTTTCCCATCCCTGCCAAAATCTGCAAGCTCTAATAAGGTCACTCTTGACAGAAATCCAGAGAGATTTTTCTTACCTCTCATTGTCCTTTGCCTCGACAGAGGGGCTGGCTTATGACCCTATGGTCTGAACAGCTTTATCTTGACAGAGAATAAGGATCCCCCATCAAGAGCATTCTCAGTCTAGCTGCTGTTCTAACTGCTCAACTTAATATCCTGCCTTTGCTTCTTCCCATTAGGGAGTCAGGTCCTACCTGTTTGCTGGATATGTTCTTATGAAAATCAATTTCCCTTTAGCCTGTTTCCCATGGGTAGTGTTTTCTCCTTCCACTAGGGAAGTTAAAATGGTTGAGTATACAGAGAGCACACAGAATGTCTCGTGCCAATAAATTTCTTACCAAATCCTAAGCTCTGAAGTTTGCCAGGTCAGAGCAGCCGGTTACTATTCTGAAAGCCAGACTTGCCGGTTGTGATGAATGGCGCCAACCCTCAGCAACGCTGGGAGATTGGGAAAGCTTGATCTGAAGCTACAGTTCCTTTCTTTCTCTAGCACCTTCCACCTTGGTTGATCCCAGTTTCATGTTATCTCTGAACCCTTTTCCTTTCTCTCTACCTCTAGTTTAGTATTTCTAAGCTTCCTTTCAAAATATTTTCTCTTTAATTTGTGTTAAAATGCACATCTATTTTTGATGCTTACTTAGTATAAAACTGAATATAAATCTGTGATGAAAATCTTTGCACATAGTTAGCACAACTTGTTTGCTGCATAAAAAGCTAAAGATCCAGAAATCCTTTCTTTCTCTAGCACCTTCCACCTTGGTTGATCCCAGTTTCATGTTATCTCTGAACCCTTTTCCTTTCTCTCTACCTCTAGTTTAGTATTTCTAAGCTTCCTTTCAAAATATTTTCTCTTTAATTTGTGTTAAAATGCACATCTATTTTTGATGCTTACTTAGTATAAAACTGAATATAAATCTGTGATGAAAATCTTTGCACATAGTTAGCACAACTTGTTTGCTGCATAAATAAGCTAAAGATCCAGAAATACAACTATGTCCTTTTGACTATGTTCAGTAATAAATCAACAGCTAATAAAAAGTGTTTTCAAACTTCTACCCTCTCCTTTTGGTTCAAGACTACTAGAAGACCCCCTTCAAAATATCAGTCATTCTTTTCAGGCTTTGATTTGTGGTCAATTTCTTGAACTCATTATGAATTTGGAATTGTCTGAATAGTTATCTACATAGCCTCACTATTGCACTAGCTATAGAGGAAAAATGTATTGAGAAAATTAGTATTGTAAACAAGGTTGCAGGGGTCATACTTAAGACTAAGAGAATCAAGCACACATAGTATAAATCAATACTGCTGATTGCCAATGATTTCTGTCTATTCGTTAAAGCAAATACCTCAGATATTTGACAACATTTAAAGCTGTTAATTCAAGTTATTGAACATATGCAAGAGAGAAATAGTTGTGTTTCAGATTTACATTCTATTATTCAGTCAGAAAATAATTACTGAATGCTTGCTGCATGCATAGTCCCACTATGGTTATATCTTGAATTATAGAGTAAGTGTGCTCCTTAAAAGTATTGTATCTTTTAACTTTTGTAAAACTACTCCAATTCCTAATTCATCAGGGGGCCTTTCTAAGAAAAGAAGTCCTTAATAAATTTTTGAATAGTGAGGAGTATTTTGTATTATGACTACTTATCTGATTGCTCTATTTCTGTTTTATAAGTATAGACTTTTATGTAGTAGATTTTCTTAAATAGAGTTATTCCTACCACCTAAAATGGGCTTTATTCCCAATTATAATCTGTTAACATAGGACCCAAATTTTTCTGGGTTTCAGATAGCATCAGGGAAGGATCTACCACTACATCCCTAAAAACCCTTTGATAAGACAAAGAAGAGCTATTCAAAAAATATCTTCATGACCCAAAAAATATCTTCATGACCCAGATAATCATGATGGTGTGATCACTCACCTAGAGCCAGACATCCTGGAATGTGAAGTCAAGTGGGACTTAGGAAATGTCACCACGAACAAAGCTACTGGAGATGATAAAATTCCAGTTGAGCTATTTCAAATCCTAAAAAATGATGCTGTAAAAGGGCTGCACTCAATATGCCAGCACATTTGGAAAACTCAGCAGTGGCCACAGGACTGGAAAAGTTTAGTTTTCATCCCAGTCCCAAAGAAAGGCAATGCCAAAGAATGCTCAAAGTACTGCACAAAGCCTTTGACTATGTGGATCACAGCACACTGTAGAAAATTCTTCAAGAGATTGGAATACCAAACCACCTGACCTGCCTCCTGAGAAATCTGTATGCAGGTCAAGAAGCAACAGTTAGAATTGGACATGGAACAACAGACTGGTTCCAAATTGGGAAAGGAGTACATGAAGGCTGTATATTGTCACCCTGCTTATTTAACTTATATGAAGAGTATATCATGAAAAATGCTGGGATGGATGAAGCACAAGCTGGAATGAAGATTTCTGGGAGAAATATCAATAACTTCATATGTGCAGATGACACCACCCTTATGACAACAAGCAAAGAAGAACCAAAGAGCTCTTGATGAAAGTGAAAGAGGAGAGTGAAAAAGTTGGCTTAAAACTCAACGTTCAGAAAACTTAAATCATGGCCTCCAGTCCCATCACTTCATGGTAAATAGATGGGGAAATAGTGGAAACAGTGGTAGACTTTATATTTGGGGGCTCCAAAATCACTGTAGATGGTGAGTGCAACCATGAAATTAAAAGACATTTACTCCTTGGAAGAAAAGTTATGACCACCCTAGACAGCTTATTAAAAAACAGAGACCATACTTTGCCAACAAAGGTCCATCTAGTCAAAGCTATGATTTTTCCAGTAGTCATGTATGGATGTGAGAGTTGGACAATAAGGAAAGCTGAGCACTGAAGAATTGATGTGTTTGAAGTGTGGTGTTGGATAAGACTCTTGAGCATCCCTTGGACAGCAAGGAGATCCAACCAGTTCATCCTAAAGGAACTCAATCTTGAATATTCACTGGAAGGACTGATGCTGAAGCTGAAGCTCCAATACTTTGGTTACCTGATGCGAAGAGCTGAATCATTTGAAAAAACCCTGATGCTGGGAAAGATTGCAGGGGGGAGCAGAATGGGATGACAGAGGATGAGATGATTAGATGCCTTCACCGACTCAATGGACATGAGTTTGAGTAAACTCCAGGAGTCAGTGGTATACAGGGAGACCTGGCGTGCTGCATTCCATGGGATCACAAAGAGTCGGACACAACTGAGCAACTGAACTGAACTGAACTGAAGACAAATTCAAGAACTCTTTCTTCAACTTCTCCTTCTTCTTATTCTCCTTTTCCTCCTTCTCCCTTACTTCTTTTCCAGAACAGTGTTAGCTCTTTCTGTAAGGAAGCCATTAAGAGCAAAAGATGGCCTCATTCTTTCTAGAATGCAATCTTAAGAAATTCACTAGATGCATTTTTAGGGCCCTTCTTAGTTTCTTTGGGTAAACATGAGGGAATTCATTTTGAGGGTGATCAAGTGATAGAGAAGATTGATTTTTCAGATTCTCAAAGAAGATGTCCACACAGAGGACTCAATCCAGAGTAGATGAGGAAGTTGGAGAAAGCATTCTGACATCCATTGGTAGTGGAAGATCACAGAATGGGGCTAGCAGTGAGGAAATGTAATACCAGAGCCTACAGAAAAGAACCCAATCTACTGTGCAAGTGCCGAGAAATAGATATTTACTCTGGAGTACAGGTATTGATTTACATAGGGATAGTAGTGCAGTAGAGTGGGGAGAGTATGTGTGCTTTTAAGCCAGAAATAGCATCAAATCCCAACTTGGTCTTTGTCCAAGGTGACCTTGGACAAACTGTAAATTCAGTGAACTTTGACTATCTCATCTGCAAAATAGGGACAATACCTACACATTAGGCTGTTGTGTAGTTTAAAAACAAACGCCTTTTATCAAAAACATGGGGTGCCATTGCCTTCTCTGTATGCTAAAAGAAGTGTTCAACAAATATTAGTTCCTTCTCTCCCTATCCTTTTGTCTCTTTGATAAAAAAAGAGAAAAAAAAAGATGAAAACTTCTTTCATGGTAAAGAAAGGCAGTTGGAATGCCAGAGTGATTCTGATGTTGTGCTTATAAGCCAGGAGGTGAGAGAACCAATATTTCTCAACAAGTGGCATGTAAAATTTAAAGTTCATAAAAGCTTTATTTACAAGACTATACACCTCTTGGAGTCAAAGGCCTGACCATATCTTATTTCTCTCAGTAATTACATGGCTTGGTAAATAGTTGAAAATTCAGAGGACACCAATCAAGCTTACAGGTGGTTGAACGTGGACATAGTTTTGTATTTGAAAGGACTCACTTTGGAGATGCCAAGGAAAGAAAGTTTGAAAATTGAGTAACTAGTTCTCAAAGTTTAGTTGTAGACTAAAAGCAAAGTTTCAGCTAGGCAATCTTCATGAGCTGAAGAATGTTATTGATATTGAGTGGTGACTGATATCCGGGCAGGCTAGTAAGTGCCATTACATAAAGGAGCCTGATTTCCTGCTCTGTATTTTTATCACAGGTTCCAGATGGAGAATTGGATCATAAGTTTAATGAGCTGCTCTTGTAAGAATCTGTAGTAGATAGGAGGGTGGTTTTCATCAAAGCTTAAGTGGTAAGGACAAAGGGACAAGATCTGAGGTTGTCATAGGAACCTCTTTCCCCTCAAGGGCCATCAGCAGGATTAAATAATGGCCATGGTGCACACTAGCAAGACTAAGGACAGGAGATAAACAAGATGGGAAAGAAAAATAACAGGATAGGATATAGGGGAAGAAAGAAAGAACAGAAAGAGGATGCTAGAACCACCACTAGCAACTTGAATCACTTCACAGTCATGGCGCACCTACCTCTGATCTTGCTCCACTTAATCACATGATTCCCAACCACAGTGAGTATATTTATTAAGTTGCTCTTCTATATCACCTACTCTGGTAGGTGCAGTGAGCAATACAGACATGATTAGAACACAGTTAAGGCAGAAAAGAGCTTTCACCAGCACAGAAGGCTGATGAGTTTGTTCCAAGATGGGATGAAAATTGCCAAAAGGGAGATTCAAGCAAAGTGGTTGAGTTAAAAGAAGCAGAGAAGACTTCCTAAAAGATATAGCATTTGAGGTGTTGCTTAAAAGGGTGCAAAAGACTTCAGTAGATGAAATTGAGAGATGACATTCAAGGTGGAAGAAATGAAGTGGGCAGAGAGACCAAGGAGGGGGGTATAATATGGATAAAACCGTGTCCTCCACCTATTACTGTTTTCTATGCACCAAGCACTGTGCTAAGCAGTCTAGATGCATTACTTCATTTAATTTCAATAAAAAGCCTATGAGGCAGGATTCCATTATTGTCCCTATTCTATAGATGAGAAAACTCAGACCAGAGAGGCTATACAGATCATCCAATGTTACACAACTGTGAAGTGGCAGAGCTGGGTTTTGAACCTGAGCTTATCTGAGTTCAGAGTCCATGCATGCAAGTAACCAGTGGACTATTTGCAAGTCAGGTCATGGGAAGGCATGATAACACGGTGTGGTTCAAGACACAGAGCATATGGAAAGCGGGAATGACAGCTGCAGCTGAATTGTGGAGCACCTTATTGACTTGTAAGGTGCGGGGTCTGGATCTGTAAACAATAGGAAACCATGGGAGATTTTAAAGTGGTGCTTTAGGAAGATTAATCTGTCAGCAGTGCGGAGGATGGATGGGCAAGGAGAGAAACCGGAGGCAGTTAAAGGCTATTGCAATACAATAGTCTGGGTGTAAGGTTGTGTATTAAGCACTTGAACTAAGGAAGCCAAAGAAGGGAATGGACAGAGGAGAGACATCGCGAAGGGAAAAGAAAAAGCAATTCGTGACTCACAGGATGTGGGTGTTGAGGGAGAGGGAGGGGTAGAAATTAAATACGAGACACAGGTTTGGAAGCTTTTTAACTAGAAGAATAGTAATGCAGGGAGCCCAGCCTGGGGCTCTGTGATGACCTGGAGGGATGGGGTGGGAGGCTCAAGAGGGAGGTGATATAAGTATAATTATGGCTGATTTGCATTGCTGTATGGCAGAAACCAACATAACATTGTAAAGCAGTTTTCCTCCTATTAAAAAAAAAAAAAGAATAGTGATGCTAGTCACAGTTGCAGGATGGCTACCTTGAAGAGAAGTTTAGACTTGAGACTGAAACTGGGAGAAATTGCTAAAAAGTGATTTTTGCAACTATAGAAATGAAAGAGACGAACATAGGGAGAAACATTAGTCAAACGTAAAAGCTTAAAGGAATGCCTCCCTTAACCTGAAACGGCAAGGAGGGACAGTTATGATGGTGGTAGATGGGAGATTGCCTTTAGGGAGGGGAGAGAAAAAGCAAATTGTGAGAAAGGGATTTCGAGACAGTTGAGCGATCAACATTGTTAATATGGTAGTGGAGTCAGAGAAGAAGTAAGATCACAAAATACTATTGATTTGAATGATTAGAAGATCTTTAGTGGTTGACAAGGAGCTGTTCCATAACAGAGCCAGATTTCAAGGGAATGAGAAAGAGGGAAAGTAGAGGTCACAGATCGGTGTAGAAAATGCTCAGGAGAGTTATGGTGAAACTAAAGGAGCAAAATAGATACTTAAGGGGTGCTAGGACTATTGAAAGGGCTTTTAAGATGTTTGTTTTTCTTTATTTGGCTGTGCTGGCTCTTTGTCGTGGCATGCAGGATCTTTAGCTATGGTATGCGGAATCTAGTTCCTGACCAGGGATTGAACCCAGGCCCCCGTACTTGGGAGCATGGAGTCCGAGCCACTGGAACACCAGGGAAGTCCCAAAAGGGCTTCTTAGTGTAAGCATGATCCTAACATACTTGTTAGCTGAAGGAAATATTTATTAACTAACAATCTCTAATGCAGATGTAGAGATTAAAGATTTGGTGTCAAGTCAACGGTTAATAGTGACTGGAACAAGATCCTGATGAATGTTAGAAAGGGTAGGTCCAAGAGAAAGGTGGAATTCTTGCTTTGGCAAATATGGAAGCGATATCTATTTCTTTGAAAAATGAAAAATAAAGAGAAAAGAGATCAGCTAAAGTTAACGAAGTGCATGGAGATGGAGAGATGGCATTAAACTAGAAGCACTCTGAATTTTCAAGGAAATCTGTGCACCATGCATTAACTTATCCAGAGAAGGGAAGGAGAGTGGGCATGGGACTGAATCCCGGGAACAGGTACAATACCTGCTACACAGAGTGCTCAACAAATGTTTTTTAAAATAAATAAGTGAATAAGTGAACAAGATTTAGAACAACTACTATGAAACATGAGCTATGATGTCACAGAAGATGAATAAAAATATTACAGAACAACACCCATCAGAATGGCTAAGATAGGAAAGATAAATGATGCCATACACTGCTTTAGGGAGTGTAAATCGGCACAACCACTTTGAAAAACTTTGGCAAAAAATATGCACTAAAGCTAAACATATGCATACCCCATGAGCAATCTCACTTCTAGATACATACTGCTGCTGCTGCTGCTAAGTTGGTTCAGTCGTGTCCGACTCTGTGCGACCCCATAGACGGGAGCCTACTAAACTCCTCTGTCCCTGGGATTCTCCAGGGAGGAACACTGGAGTGAGTTGCCATTTCCTTCTCCAAGATATATACTAACGATACCAATACCAAATACTAATGTAAATTAATTAACCAAAACATAATACCTGAACAAGAATGCTCAAAGCAAAACATAGCAAACTGATACACTAATAAATATTTTATGAGATGCCTGAGGTTGCTTAGGTCATAAGTAGTAGGGCTGGGATATAAGCTCAGGGCTTTCTTAATATAAAGCCTATACAGTTTCCTCCAAACCAGGTTGCTATTGGATATCATTTTTTATGTGCAGCACTTTACATGTATCGTCGGTAAGCTTCACATTGTTTCAGTATGTTTAGTATTACCTACATTTTACAGATTAATAAACTGAGGGTCAAAATTTACTGGCACAAGTTCACACAACTCACAATTGATGTATATTTTTCTCACCCAAGAGCTCAAGTGTGAGCTCAAATTTTCCTGGTTCCAAAATCCATGACCTTTTTTTTTCATCAAGGGGTGGTGGATTTTCTCAAGTTCAGAGAAATTTTAAGAAGGATACACATCCATGGGCTTCCCAGGTGGCACTATTGATAAAGAACCCACCTGCCAATGCGGGAGATACAAGAGATGCATGTTTGATGCCTGGATAGGGAAGATCCCCTGGAGAAGGCATGGCAATCCACTCCTGTATTCTTGCCTGGAGCGTCCTGTGGACAGAGGAGCCTGGCAGGTTACAGTCCATAGGGTCACACGGAGTTGGAGACTACTGAAGCAACTTAGCATGCACACACACACAAATACCAAAAAATAAAGGAAGTACAGTGGATTGCTGTAGTTGGAAACATAGGAAGTGTTCAGTGAAAGAATCCTGCTAGCCTGGTCTTCACTGCCCAAATGGCAAAGATCAAAGCCACAGCCAAGAAGTGTCCTTCCCCATCTTTCTATCTATGACCTACTTACTTTATTGTAAGAGTGTGTGAGCCAAGGTTGGCTCTAGGTGGACTGGTGAAGTGGACAACTATTATTTTAGCAGTAACCACTCACCTCATTTTTCAATCCTCTCACTTAACTGTGGACTGCACTCTAACTCATATTTAACACACACACACATACACATGTATACACACATACATGCATGCAAAGAACTCTAAAAGTATTTCCTTAACAGTCTAACTTTTCATTGCAGAGGACTTGTTAAGTACTCAAAGAAGTGTTCATGCCTGAGATGACTTAGTGGCTTTAAACATTCAGTTCAGGGATATAGATAAAGAACTATCCCCACTCACTTGGCTGCAGTTCTAATTCCCTTCTCATAAGGGGTGATCAGAGGTTTGTGAACGCATTACTTTAAGTGAAAGCAATTCCGGGAGGAGAAATTCTAACCAAGGCGGGCTGAGCCATAGAGGGTGAGGCATGTTTTGAGGATGCCAGGTTGAATGTAGAGGCTCTGACCTTTGCCAGGTGTTCCCTTACTCCCACAAGAATCTTGCAGCACGAGCCCTATTGCTCCTTCTGTCCTTTTCTCAGCCTCCCTCTTCTGAGTCAGGTGTCTCGGGCTCAGAAGATGTGAATTAGTTGCCATGGTAACCTGTGACTATGCCGGATAGCCTCTTCTCTCAGCCAGTTCTAGGCCTTGGACATCTGTTCTCTGTTCACCTCTACTATAATGTTCCCAAATCTAAGCCCAGGACCATAGCCAACTTACACAGAATCTGTGTGTAGGTGGTGAAGAGGCCCTCACCTGCATGCAAAGTCAAAGAAACAAGAAAGAGGAAATGGGATAACAGCAAAACAGAGTTCCTAAAAGGAGTTCTCTGAGCACAAAGAGGCCTGGGCCACTAATTTAATTAAGAGCTTACTACCTAGCAACCACCGTAATGTCCTGTCCCTTTTTCACTTAAGTCTCTCAAAAACTGTTATGAAACAAGTATCATTTTTTCTTCTGCCACACTCTAGAGAAGAGAGAAATGGAAACTCAGAGAGGCGAAGTGACTTGCCTAACATTGCACAGCTGTGATTTCAACTTAGTCTTAATTTGAGTTTTCAAAACCATGTTATTGGATTACACTGAAATATGGAAGGAAATTAAGAGCTGCAGAGAAATTTTCTCTCAATCCACGTGCCTGTGAATCTCTCACAAACTTTCCCCTCCAATCCCCTTCAAATCTATCCTCTCTTCAGACCTCACCTTCTCCTTCATGGACTCCTTTCTTCCACTTCAATAACCACTTTCTACTATTCTGAGACTCTCCACAATTTCTCTCTGGCTAAATCCTCACTTACCCCATATTCTCAGGTAGATCCCTGACTTTTCCCTCCTATGGGCATCTTTCATGGCCTGGAAAGGAGAGAGGATAGGCTAATTTTCCTGACATAAGCAGAACAGAAGACTCCTATATTAGGTTCCTATTGGCTGGGATATGAACTCAGGGTTTTCTTAATATAAAGCCTATACAATTGTTTCCAAACCAGGTTGCTACTGGATATCATGTTTTTATGTGCAGCACTTTACAGGTATTGTTTGTAAGTTTCACAATGTTGCAGTATGTGTAGTATTACCTACATTTTACAGATTAATAAATTGAGGGTCAAAATTTACTGGCACAAATTCACACAACTTGCAACTGATGGATACATTTTTCTCACCCAAGAGCTAAAGTGTGAACTCAAATTTTCCTGGTTCCAAAGTCCAAGATCTTTTTCTTTCATCAAGAGGTGGTGGATTTTCTCAAGTTTAGGGAAGTTTCAAGAAGGAAGCATGCACATACAATGGGCCTCCCAGGTGGCACTGGTGGTAAGGAACCTGCCTGCCAGTGTAGGAGACATAAGAGACACAGGTTTGATCCCTCGATAGGGGAAGATCCCCTGGAGAAGGGCTTGGCAACTCACTCCAGTATTCTTGCCTGGAGAATCCTGTGGACAGAGGTGCCTGTAGGCTACACTCCATAGTTAGACCTGACTGAAGCAACTTAGCATGCACACAAGCAATACTGGGGGGGAGTGATTCTAACCAAGGTAGGCTGAGCCACAGAGGGCGAGACAGATAACCTCATAGCAAGTTTGTTAACTTAATCATATCTGCAAAACTGTTATATCACATGTTAATAACATTCAGAGTTTCAAAGGATTAGTACTTGAGTATCTTTGGGGGCTGTTACTCAGCTGACCACAGCATCCAAGGCATTCAACTATAGCCTTATAGCAGGAAGTAATTTTCATCTCAGAGTAGATGAGCCAGGACCTCATGAGACAGAGTAGAGGGCATAAGCATGGATGAAGTTAGAAGAGTTATAAAAACTTGAATTCTGTTGAAATGAAGTCAAGTAGGGATCAGGTGATTCCTACTTTCTGAGGACACATCTTTTAACTTGCATGCTACCCCTACAGAGAGAGGTATAAAGGAAAGGAGGATTTAGAGATGAAGACTTCTGCTCTTCTCTTTCCAAAATAGTTGCTTTATTGTTTCTTTGTCTTATCTGCATGAGGCAAGACTTGCCTGTGTTGCTTCTCTGGCAAAGGAAAGTTGAGGAAAGGCTGAGACTCACTCCAGAGACAAAAGGAGGTGGCTAGAACTTCTCTTTAGGTGAATTCCACACTCTCTGTCTCCATCTCCCTATTAAATCCCATTTTCCTCAACCTTGTTGCCAATCAGGCACCTCCTATTTCAAGGAAATGAAGCTATGATAAAATGAAGCTCGGGGTAATAAATAGAGTGGAGAAAAGGAGGAGCTTTCCTTAGGAGAAGCCCTCATGTCAGCCCCCTTCAGGACAGAGAAAAGTCTTCTCTATCCAGCAGTCTGAGGGAGATGAGGAACTGGGGATGGCTGCCAGGCAGAGGAACCAAGAGTTACAGGGTCATAACAAATATCTTCTTTCCCTTTGCACAGGATATTGCTACCTATCTAGGAAGTAGAGACCCCATAAACCTCTTACTATGAGTTTCTCTGCCTTGTGCTTATTACAAGAAATAGCTTTAATCACATCTGGCAGGTCTCAGGTAAAGCCCAGTGAAGAGAGTGGAGAATAGGAATTTGGGGAACTCAGATTCTTAAAATCATGGCAATACTGGCTGGGATGGGCATGTGGGGGCGTGCCTGGTCACAGACTAAATCGTCAAGGGCTTGGAGTGTCAGCAACTGCATCATAAGCTCAGTGAGGTTTTGATTTATGAGCACCAGATGCACAGTTGTGCATTGATGTTTTTTGTAGTTAGCAGCTGGCTTCCCATGTTTTGTTCCTGTTCCAGGACGTCATCTATTATACTGCTCTATGATGCTCCTTATATAAAACCTCATGACAAATTCTTCTCCAAGATCGGGGCCAAGAAAAAGTTTGCTTCTCCTAGTGAACGTGTCTGCTTTCTTCTTTCAGACAATGAAAGCAATGAAACCCATCATACGGAAGTACCCCTACTTCCATACCATAGCCAGAGGGTTCACAAAGATTCTTTAGATGAATGAATTTTGAGTCTGCTGAGAAGAGGAGTGTCAGAGGTAAGGGAGAAACCACAGACAGCTCACAGAGCTCACTCAGGACTGGGAAAGCAGGGCAAGCCACCACTTCTGGAGAGATAGACTGACCAGCCATATACCAAAGAGCCAACAGGGAATCTAGAGAATTCCCAGACAACAATGATGACATCATAAAATTCCAAGATGAACCATGTTGGGGCATTCTCTAGAAGAAAAGTTAGGAGCTGGGCCTGCCCAGGAAACAGGCATACATGGGTTCTCTTCTCAAGTATGACTGATATGTGAAGGACCAAGAAGCTCTGGGAACTGGTAGTACTCAGGCAGACAAAAAAGGCTTAATTGTCAATGGGAAGTCCAGGAAGATCTACTGATCTGATAGCTTCACAGAAATGTCCTGAGCCAGCTGCGATGGGGTATAGGAGACAGTTGACTTTCTAAATCCCACTGCATCCTTAGTCCAGTTCAACGTATTTTCTTGCTAATAGTACTCAGGCAGACAAAAAAGGCTTAATTGTCAATGGGAAGTCCAGGAAGATCTACTGATCTGATAGCTTCACAGAAATGTCCTGAGCCAGCTGCGATGGGGTATAGGAGACAGTTGACTTTCTAAATCCCACTGCATCCTTAGTCCAGTTCAACTGTATTTTCTTGCTAACCTTTTAATGCCAACAAGTATCTGTCTAGTCAAAGCTACAGGTTTTCCAGTAATCATGCATGGATGTGAGAGCTGGACCATAAAGAAAGCTGAACACTGAAGAATTGATGCTTTTGAACTGTGGTATTGGAGAAGACTCTTGAGAGTCCTTTGGACTGCAAGGAGATCAAACCAGTTCATCCTAAATGACATCAATCCTGAATACTCACTGGAAAGACTGATGGTGAAGTTGAAGCTCCAATATTTTGGCCACCTGGTGCAAAGAACTGACTCCTTCGAAAAGACCCTGATACTGAGAAAGATTGAAGGTGGGAGGAGAAGGGGACGACAGAGGATAAGATGGTTGAATGGCATCACTGACTTGATGGGCATGAGTCTGAGCAAGTTCTGGGAGTTGATGACGGACAGGGAAGCCAGTCATGCTGCAGTCCATGGGGTCACAAAGAGTTGGACATGACTGAGCAACTGAATTGAACTGAACCTTTTTAATTGACTATAAGATAAATGGGTTACATCTTACAGAAATCCATGGAGTAGCCATTATGGATGGGACTATTAACATCAAAGTATTGACATTAGGTTTTGACTTTTACCTTGGTTGCCAGGAAACTTGGTTCTGAATTATGCTTGATTATTTTAGTACACTAAAAATAAGGGAGGGGATATCAGTATGTTCAGTTTTGTTTGTTTGTTTGTTCAGTTTTGTTTGTTCCCATCTCCCCACCTTTGCACTTCTTTTATTCTTTGTTAACATATTTTAATCTAATTATACCAAGAACTTACCGATTATAGGCCACTTCAATTATTTTTGAAAGTAAAAAGGGAATAAATAAGCATATGTGAAAATGTGAAAGTGTTAGTCACTCAGTCATGTCTGACTCTTCATGGACCCATGGACTATAGCCCGCCAGGCTCCTCTGTCCATGGGATTCTCCAGGCAAGAACACTGCCATGCCCTTCTCCAGGGGATCTTCCCAATCCAGGAATAAAAGCAGAATTTCCTGCACTGACAAGCAGATTCTTTATTGTCTAAGCCACCAGGGAAGCCCAATGAGAATATAGATATGACACTGTATTTGTGGACTTGTCAAATTCATCATATTCCCTTGCTCAGATTGAATGTAGGGCTATTGACCTTGACTCAAGCTATGCTCACCTTTGTTCTGCAGATTTGTTGCTAGTGATCCAGAATGGGCCTGGGACAAGTTACGTCCTGCTAGTAGCCCGTAGAGTCATTACAGCAAAGGAAAGAAAGTATCTCACTTTGTTAGATGCCTTTATTATTCATGGCATCACAATAACACTTTCTTCAGGTTTCCTGACTTGGGAACACCTAATGGAGAGATACTTTTGATACTTCAGTAACTAAGGCTCCTTTAATGGGGTCCATGATGGACCTGCCTTGTTTTATTCTATAGTGAAAAATGTTACAAGGAAGCTGCAGTATATATTTTGTTTGTAACGATGCCTTAAGCTATTAAGGCCATTTTTTATTTTCTGAAAGCAAGAGAGATAGTGCTCACTAATAAAATTCCCTGCATTGCGCTGCCGGTAGCTCTAGGTTTCTTCCCTGTGAAGGGTTCCATTGCCCTCATGGGTCTGTGTCTCTTCTCTGTGTTTCTTGTGTCCTTGTAAGATAGGGAGGGGCACAGCTCTTTTAGTGCTGGAGCATTGGGCTCTTTCTGAATCACAAATAAGTAAGAGCCAGCTTAATGTGAGCTGCACCCCTTTTTTATAGTTCCCTCTCCTGATCCTGGCTTCCTTGTTAGCTTCTCCCTGTCTCCAGAGGCCAGTCTCCTTGGAGCACTGATTGTGGCATTTCTCTGAAGACTCTGCCTTTACTCTAGTTTTACTTTCTATCCAATATCCAGACACTGAAGTGCCCCTTAACCCAACTTCTCCCTAAATTGCAATGCAAAGGCACAAGTTTTATTGTCTGTATGTATTAAGCTTCTGGGGCTTCCCTGGTAGCTCAGGTCTGGGGCTTTCCTGATGGCTCAGGTGGTAAAGAATCTGCCCGCAATGCAGAAGACCCGGGTCGATCCTTGGATCTGGGAGATCCCTTGGAGAAAAGAATTGTTACCCACTCCAGTGTTCTTGCCTGGTGAATTCCATGGACAGAGATTGGTGGGCCAAAATTTGGGTCCATAGAGTCCCAAAGAGTTGGACACGACTGAAGTGACTAAGCCCAACACTTTGACTTGTCATTGAAGGTGAAGGTGAAGGTGAAGTCGCTCAGTCATGTCTGACTCTTTGCGACCCCATGGACTGTAACCTACTAGGCTTCTCTGTCCATGGAATTCTCCAGGCAAGAGTACTGGAGTGGATTTCCATTTCCTTCTCCAGGGGATCTTCCCAATCCAGGGATCGAACCCAGGTCTCCTGCATATTGAGCTTCTGTAAAAGGCTTGATGTTAAACACAGTGCTCTGTGTGGGGCAGGACAGGAAGGTGGGGATGGGGAAGCCCCTTTGAACTGTCATCAGTCCTGTGATGGTGTGAGAGCAGCCAAGAGGGTCGATGAGGACAGAAGCAGGGAGAAGGACTGTGGGCTCCATCATGAAGCCAGAAAGACCTGAACAGGAGAGTCGGAAGCCATCTCAGGGAGAGGAAGCTGCAATTTCCATCTCACCCAAGTCTCTGGGCAAAAATTGTTCACAATTCTACTGTTATATGGACCTCAGCTCCCAGTAATAAGAGACTAACACAGAAGAATATGGCAAGAGAGAAAGGTTGAGGCTTTCTCATCTTTCTTTCGGATCAAAGCCAAGAATCCAGAAAACACACTTTTCCTCAAACACAATCCCATGTGAAGTTACACACAGGGAAGTGAGGCCAGTGCCACAGGAGTGGGCCCCTCTGACAATTTTGTGTACTAATAGTTCACCTGTAATCCTAATTGGAGATTATTTTTCTAGCTTCTATTTTTAAAAACCACTGGAAGTTTGGCAATATAAACGTTTCAACTTTGACATCTGATGGATCAAACCCACTCTAGATGGGTTGGAATGTTGTCATCATTATCTGACCGGACTGAAGTATGTTAAACAGAGAGGTTTTCACAGGGGCAGGTGGGGCTGGTAGCAATGTGCAATACATACATCAACAACTGACTTCTTTTAAGGAAACATAAAAGCTATTTCCAGCTGAAATTCTCAGAAACACTATAGGAAATTAGTATAACTGGTTGATGTGATCTCATCTAATAGAAATGAGAGTTGAAGTTTTATCCCTCTAGAACTGATGATTAGAGGCAAATGAGGGGTAGGTTCCCATGGCAACCATGTGGCTATCTCAGACCTGAAGGAGGCTTCTAAAGGGGAAGCTCTGAGAAGAAATATGCATTTTTAAAGAAGAGATAGTAGACCTCTGTCTTTTAGGGACATACTGGAGTGCTTAAGGAATTAAAAGTGATGTAGAGGTACCTCTAGAATTGTTCTGTGGGTCCTGGGGAAAGAACTTGAATACTGTTTCAGTCTTTTGATGTGGGAAGATCACTCCTCTCACTCTAACCCCCTTTCATGGGGGCGCCTTAACTGGAAGGAAGTCAGGTATTTATGGGCATTACTGCAGACCTGCTTGGGATCATGGTGGGAGTGGGTGTCAAGTGAATCCATCTTGTCCAGACCCTTCCTTTCTCCACATAGATCTGCTCTCTGCTCCTAGTGTAGCATGGGATTGGGACAATCTTTGGGGAGACAGTTGAGGGAAGTGTGGCAGGAAATCACACCTCCTTTTGTCAAAGGGTGTGGCTGAGAGCTTCCTGCTCATTTGAGTTCCTAGTTCATGGAAGCCACCATGGATAAGGGTGTAAGTCAAAGCCAAGAAGCACTGCTTTTCTTATTCTAAGTTCTCCTCCAGCTTTCCCTGATCACTCCTAAACTACAGCTGCTGCCATATCACCCTCTTTCTACTGCCTTCCTCTTCCCTCTTGTCATAAGCGAAGTTTACAAGGTCTTATATTATTCCCTTTCCCCAAATTCCCCTAGTTTTTCTTCTCCATGGTTCTACTCCTTGTTCCTTCCTATCCTCCTCTTCCTCCCACATGTATTCCCAAGGCCTTTGCTGACATCTAAAATGTCAGATTTGATAAAAAATGTCTGCCCCTGGAATCTCAGAGGCCCTAAGAGGTTCCTAGGCCAACAGTATCACTGAAGGAAAAGGATAGGTGATAGAGTGTAACATTTTCTGAATCTCTGCTTTACTCATTCACCTAGGTTGATTCCCTGTATATGTAAAATAGCCTGGCAGAGCAGACTTTATTAATCATTCCCATTCTACACATGATGAAACTGAGGCTCTCAAGATTTAAATGACTTCTCCAAGAAATTAGAGCTTATAAAAACAGAATCAGGATTTGCATCCTGTCTTTCTCTTCCAAATCTGGTTCTTCTTCCACTCCATAGAAGAGTATGGGAGCTTGAAGACCACGTGTTCTCATGAAAAGTCATTATTGTTGTCTCCTGAAGGCTGCTGGAGCATGGCAGGGAGATTTTTGAAGAGTTATACTGTTTGACTATTACAGCTCCAGCTTTTCAACAGTGCTTGGCCTTGAGGCCTTAATCTGTTTTCACTCAGGATGATGGCAAGTAATTCATTCTCAGTGTCCCACATGAGAATATTCTGTTCCCACCATAGGCCTTGGATGACCTGATTCAGGAGTTCTCTCCACCCTGGTTTCTTAATTTCCACTCAGTCAGTCATTCTTTCACTTGCACATTCATTCACTCACTCATCTGTTCAACTCTGGTGAGTATACCTTAGATGCCAGGCATGAAGTAAGGAGTTGAAGATCCATTGGTGATGAAGCCATCGTCTCTTTTTCTGTAGTTTGTGGTTTTCTAGTGTATTTAGAGACTCCAGAAGATAATGGCAACGTGGTAGCATAAGAATAGTGATACCGCTATGAATTGATTTATAGCATGGAAATTTTGACCAGAGTGAGGGTATGAGGTCAGCTGTGAAGGTTTGTCATTGTAGGAATCAACATTTCCTGGCTCCCAGGTACCCACCTCCCCCTTCTTACTTAAGGTTCCTATGTGTAGCAAATACTCACAGTCACTACTTTTCTAAATAGGATTTTTTTGTTGGGGGAGGTCAGGGTAAGTAGTTTATCATATGAATCATCAATCAGCATTTTTAAACAAAATATAATGCCCAAATGCTCTTTCCATTGAAATTCTGGGAAATATACTAGGGAATTAGCCACAACTGACTAATGCAATCCCCTCTAATAGAAATAGTCCTGTACTAATATATCTGATCAATTTAGAGAGATTTGATTGCCTTGGTACATAAAAAAGTAAGTGGGATGCATTTTTTATTAACCTGCTTTGTAAATAAATGTCCCTGCATTAGTGCTGTCTTCTATACAATACTCTTCCTGTCCTTCTCCCACAGGTAGATGCCCATGTACACAGGAGTGACTTTTTCCTCTCTAATTTCCCTAGTTGAAAGCTTGCTTTCTCTGGATGTTTTTCTTGAAACAGACCAGATATAGAAATTCACTCTGTGGTGTAAAAGGATGAAAACAACTTAATGCTGTACCTTTCATAAGATATTTGTATTTTAATGAAGACAGTTGGTCAATTTAAAGACATAAGTCCTTCTTTTAAAATTTTCATGCCCACAATCAACTTTTTAGGAACTAGTGCACAAGTCCCTAAGTCTCACACATTTCAGAGTTAGAATTCTCATGGAAAAATGTCAGGCACCAGTAAACTTGACCCCAAATTATTTTAGGGTAGAAGTAGCTCTTTCTTTTCCCCATCAAGTCCCAACTCTGGCATGCTGCTTGGGGTGACATCTGTAATTTCTCCTTACTTCTGGGAGTACTTTTGACTCAACCCATCTCTATTTCTTTGCAGTCAGCCACTAAATACTGCTCAGCCCATGCAGAGATGAGTTGAGAACGGAACATAGGCTTCCATGATCTTTGAGGTATGAATGGGGAAGATACTGTGTGTGTTTAATCGCTCAGTCATGTCTGACTCTTTGCCACCCCATGAACTGTAACCTGCCAGGCTCCTCTTTTCATGCGGATTCTTCAGGCAAGAATACTAGAGTGGGTTGCCATGCCTTCCTCCAGGGCATCTTCCCAACCCAGGGATCAAACCCAGGTCTTCCTCATTGCAGGAGGATTCTTTACTGTCTGAGCTACAGGGAATTGTTACAGTGCTATTGGACAATTGACCTGAATCCGGTTGGTTGGTTGGTTGGTTGAGAATCAACCTTTTCTCACACAAGAGTTCTGTGAATAAGTAAGCTCATATGCTAGCTTACATGTTCAAGTGACCACATGTGCTCTTGCACCTCTTCGAAGATAAAAGGGTTGTGGGGAGATTGCTGAGAGATGAGTAATGATAATAATGGCTTACCATGCTTTGGACACTGTGCTAAGGGAATTATATGTTCTCAGAACTCCATATGAAGTACTGCCATTTTAAAACAAAACTGAAATTCAGGTGGATTAAATACGTTTCTTCAGATCACACAGTAAATGTAAGAGAGAGCATCTGAACTTCAGTCTTGTACTTTTAAAACTGCCTTACAATACTGCTGTACTTTTAAAACCATTATAACAGCACTGCTACCCTTGGGAGCGGGTAGATGGATATTTGAGTATTCCAAACTGGAAGGAGATGCAGGTTTGAACAATGTCCTTAGGGTAATAATGGACAAGATGTGCCCCGTGGACACAAGTGTCCCAGTCCATCGTGATTCTGCGAGACAAGAATCCCTGCAACAGTTGTCTAGGGCTATGTTGTGCAGGGTCCAGAATGTTGATCCAAAGAAGGTATCCTTTATCCTCTATCTAGTACTTCAATTATTGAAAAGCAAGTTTCAGGAGCTAAAGAAGTTTTCAGAAAGTATAAATGAAAATATTTTTGGAATTGTACAGGGGACTTTAGAGATAAATCACACACTAAAGCCAGAACAGAAACATATTTAATCAAAGTAATCATTCAGCTCGACGAAGCATTAGATGAGGTCTACTGTGAATTGTTTTCCCTTTGCACGTCACAGAGAAAACATCCAGTATTGTGATTACCAAGGTAATTTGTCTTAAGGTTAATAGGTGGTACGAAAAAAAAAGTCATGTTTTGTTGTGTTCCATTCTACAGCGGTCAAAAGGTTCTGTTTGGCCCATATAGCATTTACAAAGAAGGTACTGGTCTAATAATCCCCAAATGACAATCCTGATAACTTCACAAAATGACTTCTATTGTTGGGTGGAACAAGGGAGATTCTAGGTAATAATGGAGATGATTACCTGTGTGACGCTCCTTGGCCTGAGAAACCGGGGGCTTGGATTTCAATTTCAGTTCTCCCACTAATTAATTGTGTGACCTGAAGACAGTCACCCAGTTTCTCTTGAGATCAGTTTTCTCACTTATAAAATATGGGAATTGCAGTAAAGTTCTTGACTGTCTTCTCTGCACTTTTTTTGTATGAGTGTTTATTTTTTAAAAAAGATTTCACTACTAATATGTGGATGTTTGCTCATTGTAAAAATGTTAAACAATACCAAAGTGCCCCTTCAGCCTTCTACTTCATGTTTCTTCCAAGATAGAAATTTTATTTGTAGTATAATCTTCTAAATGATTGTCATGTCTCTATAGACATAATATAGATATATGTGCATAGTTCTGTGGGGGTTATTTTGAAAATATATACTGTAAAGCTGTATGTGATATTCTGCAAATGGATTTCCTTTTTGTTCAATAGCATGTCTTGGGGATATTTTATGTCAATATATATAAACCTGTTTCAGTTTTTATAACTGATGCATTGTATGAGTATACCATCATTTGCTTAGCTATTTTTCACTAGTAAAGGGCTGTTTACAAATAATCACAGTTACAGTTCTGCAATGGACAACCTTAAACATCTCCTTGTACAGATGTGCAAGTGTTTCCTTAGAGTCTATTCTCTGACATAGAATTGCTGGGTCTGAATATTGCAGTTTTATTAAATACTGTCAAATTGATGTCTAAACCAAGTTAAACACATGCTAGCAGTTTCATTGCAACATTATCAACACTATTTCATTTGCTGGTCTTATGGGTGAAAATGGCATATCTGCTTACTTATAAATTTAAAGAGTTTTTCTGTGGTAATTGTTTATTTGCATTTCCTTTATTTTTAAACTTGCTCATTCATATCCCTTTCCCATCTCTTTTAAAGGATTC
>SJYC01118267.1:0-39955 GCA_006408675.1 Madoqua kirkii | reverse complement strand
TCTGATCCCCTCACTTCATGGCAAATAGAAGGGGTAAAATTGGAAACAGTGACAGATTTTATTTTCTTGGGCTCCAAAATCACCATGGATGATGACTGCAGTCATGAAATTAAAAGATACTTGCTCCTTGGAAGAAAAGCTATGACAATCCTAGACAGCATATTAAAAGCTGAGATGTCACATTGCCAACAAAGGTTCATATAGTCAAAGCTATTGTTTTTCCAGCATCATGTATGGATGTGAGAATTGAACCATAAAGTCTGAGTGTTGAAGAATTTATGCTTTCAAACTGTAGTGCTGGAGAAGACTCTTGAGAGTCCATTGGACAGCAAGAAGATCAAACCAACCAATCCTAAAGGAAATTAGTCCTGAATATTTGTTGGAAGTACTGATGCTAAAGCTGAAGCTCCAATACTTGGGCCACCTGATGTTAAGAACTGCTCACTGGAAAAGACCCTGATGCTGGGAAAGATTGAAGGCAGGAGGACAAGGGGGATAACAGAGGATAAGATAGTTGGATGGCATCACTGACTCAATGGACATGAATTTGACCAAGCTCCAGGAATTGGTGAGGGACATGAAGCCTGGTGTGCTGCAGTGGGGCTGCAAAGAATTGGACATGACTGAGCGACTGAACTGAACTGAACAAACACATGGAAAGATGCTCAATGTAACTAGCTATCAGGGAAATGCAAATCAAAACCACAATTTAATATGCAATTATGAAGTTGAAATGTTGGGAATAGGAGATATGGAAGAATGTGGAGACTGAGAAGAGCTCCAAATATGGAATTCTAGGAAATCTAGTGACCAGAGTCCAAGGAGGTGGTGAGTGATGTTCTGGACCAGTGTGCACGATGTTGGTAACTCATGAATGACTGCTTCTGCCTCTAGTCCTTCCAAGGGACCATTTAGGGAGGTACTTTCTTTGTTGCTCAGCTGGTCCTGTGAAATTAAGACTTTATTGTTCACAATAACAATATCAATCGCATATATCTGTATTTATTTCCTCTTCTTCTTTCTTCCTGGTGATTCACTTCTTTTCACTGGCATTGGCAACTAAATAAACTACTATAGAGAAGTAGTTATTTTAGGCACTGATTTGGTGGGAACTCCAAATAGTGATTTGGCATAAGGAATAGCTTTAGAAAGCAGACATGTGGGGTAATATTCTGGAGCAATCTCTCATCAAATAGCAACAAGGACCAATTGCTAGTAGTGAGTAACTCCTGATGATAATCTGTAGCATAGATCACAGTAAAGAAGGATCATCTGAGGTAGGTTAGGAAGTGGTACATGTGCAAGGTAAAGTAGTTACTCAAGCACCTGAAGACTGTGAGGGTATTGATGACTTAAGTAATTGCAGCACTGGCTGTTGAAATTCCCAAGAACAGAAACAACTAGCTCAGTTCAGCTGTCAGCTTGGAGTGGAGCATAAAAGCCAAAGGTCCTTCATGGCAGCATTTAAAGAGATTCTTCTCTTGTAAGGTCACAGGGAAGATTTTCCAGTATGTTGAAAATCAGGCTTATTTGATAGAGCTAAATAAATGAGGACTGAGTGCACACGTGTGACAAGTTTCTACTGAAAAACAAGGACCCTGATAAATAAAAACACCTGGGATGGGAACATTTGGATGGATAAAAACTTGAAACTCTAGCGTCTTCAGAGTTCTGGGCCAGCAGCAGCCGCTTCTTCTCTGGATCAGAGGGTGGAGGAAAGCAGCCTTTCTTTCCCTGGAACCCTTTCAAAGATCTAGCCTGAGGAAGAAGCCTTGAAAGATGATGCTTTTTCTCAAAATCCACCCTCACCTTGTCTCATACCCACAGACCAGTAGGTAAAATAAGAGGGAAGGTGAGTTCTCTAGAATAACATAGTTTACTTGCTGAAACAAACTGGCTAACATACACTGGGTGAAGCCAAAAGAACCCATGTGGGTTGGATCTTGAAAATATTGGGTGAGAACATCAGGTCTGGCAGGATGGCATGCACTCACATGGGAGCATTCCCTGGAGAGGGTAAAGACTTGGAACTGGTATAATATGCTGCTGGATGGAATCTTGAAGCTTGGACACATCAATAATCTGTAATTTTTAAAAAGTAGGAATGCCTATGGGGTCAGAAGTCTCAGGGCACCTCCTTCTTTCTCTTAGTCCTCTTAGTTCTTTAAGTAAAATTTAAAACCATGTAGGATTTTTCATATTAATATATTTAATATGTGCATTCTAAGTAGAGCCTTGAAGAACAATGACTTTAGGTTGACCAGAACAACTTGCCATTTTTATATGTTCAAGCATGATTGGAGATTAGTAATCTTATTTGTTTCTATATATAACTGGAAAAAAGCAATTTTTAGAAAGGGATTGTTGACTGAAAGTATTTACAGCCTAAAAATAGAGGATTATTTCATTTGGTGGGAAAAATTTTGGGACTTCAAGCCCAGGAGGGAGCATCTCAGGTAGCCCTGAGAGACTGCTCTGAGAAGGCAGGAGAAGGAGTCAGAGTGTATGTGTTTATAACAAAAGAGGATGGCATCCTGGGGTGCAGGCTTTTTTTTCCTTTTTGGGAGCCCCTGAAATCACTGATGTTTGTTACATCCTTGTTTCTTGACATGGTAGGAGATATTTATTTTACAGGACGAACCTTTGTTAGATGCAGGCTAACGAGAGGTCAGGGGGCAGTTGGCCAGCAGTGCCCCACTCTTTGAGGAACAAAGCTGTAGCTTGGTGATGGTCTTTCACGCAGTGTCCATGGGTTGCTGATCAGGGCCACTTTTGCCTCGACTTCTGAAAGTGGTTCCATGATAAAGAACAGAGTCAAAGCAAGAAAGTCAGAATGGCTTCCTGGTCCTGTTGCAGCAGAACCAGTCAGCTAAGTCCTTGGGAGTCCTATTTGAAAGCCAGATGACGACAAAGGTGCATGAGACAATGGAGTTGGTTGCTACACTCCTACCTGCAGATCCTGTGATTGTGTGAGCAGTCAGGCTTAGCGTTACTTGTTTTGGGTAGAGTTGGAGACATGAAAATGAGAACTTTATTGTTATCCCACACATTATACTTTAGGATTTAATGGTATTAGGTGATCTGTGGTTCTCTCTCATTTTGTTTTTCTTTTGCAAATGTGTCCCTGCAAAAGACAACCAGCTTCAGACAGCAAGCTTGTAATGACTGAACCACATAAATACTTTTATCTTGAGCTGCTTCTTCCCTATAGTTTCCCAGGTAAATGTATAAGCATGGGGTTGATGTCTAAAAAGCATCCTTTCCTCTTAGCTCATGTGGTCCCAGGAAATGTCATAGGATCTTTAGATTCATTCCCATGGCAACAGGCAACTCTATTACCAAGAACACTTTTAGCTTTTCTCTTTGAGACAATTTGCTCTATATTCGACATTCAAAGCTATCTTTATTAATATTATTTTTGGATGCATTGTGAGGCACTGTGCCTACAGAGACGACTTATTTGTTACATACAGTTGAGATGGGAAGGCAATCAATGCCTCTTATCTAATGAAGCAAAATACAGATTATGTTACAGGGCTTTGCAATGCTGTGTGATTGGAAGTTTTTGTATGATTAGGCTGAGGAGAAGCAAAAGCATGGAGATAGAAAATAATAAACTATGCACTGCTAACTGAAATTACACATAACACACAGTGCTAACGTGTGCTCACATACACACATGCACAACAAAACAGTGGAGACTGTGGGATAATAAACTGCTACTCCATGAATTGAGTGGAAAGGTTTATTTTCAGCCATCTGGACTGGAATTTGTAATAGAGATTAAAGTAGTAATCAGTGGTGATGTTACCAACCTGGGCCCTGGGGCTCTTTAATCAATAGAAATTTGTAAGAGGCCAGATGAGAAATTCAGCCAAGGCTTTACTGGGACTCACACTGCAGCAAAAGGGAGAGAGAACAAGAAACGGGTGCCCTTGCTCCCTCTGGGTGAGCTGGTTCCTTAAATGGGGGTGAGGGTAAGGGTGGATTTGCGAGTTGGGTTGGAGAGGTGTCTTAGCTAGTCTGCCCACCCCCTTGGTGGTGCTTTGTACAGGGATGACATGGAATAATTACCCTGCTTTAGTTCCCGTCACCTCAGAAGCAACGGTTTCTGCCCTTTTTGTGTCTTATTGCTCCAACAGCGCATGCAGTTACTTTCAGTTCCTAATAATAATTTCATTGCATTCTGTTGCTGGAGGCCACATTGGTCCTGGTTCAAGTCCTCCAGCAAAGCCTCCCAGGTCCTGTTATGTCTCTGTCTTTTTCCCTGAGTATCTGGACTATTAGGGATGTTTGCAAGGGGTCACTGTTTGGACTATGGTGGATTTTTTGAGTCTGGACCCTCATTATTTTGTCACATTTTCTATGTTGTGACATGAGGAAAGCAAATTATTGGAGACACTATTAGATAAAATCTATTAAGGTTCTATTTCATGTTTTATGAAATGGAAACAAATGTGAAAATCTGCACAAATGAGGGCCCTGTTAAACCAAAACTAACCAACCACCACCACCAACAATAAACCCAATGCCTCTCCCAGCCTCAGAGACTAGTTTAGGGTGGGTTTCAAATTAAAAAAAATCTCCAGGTGATACAAATATTTGACCAAGACTGATTAGCTTAATTACTTTGGAAATTATTAACATTTTGTTAAAGAAACATTTCATTTGTGTCATATCACTCTGATGTATAGGATAGGCCTACCTTCCGGTTTTCATCAAGCTACATCAGCTGTTTTTAAATATTTCAAGTTATATAAATATATAATTGAATTAAATACTGGAATCATCTTATTAACAGGGAAGATACTAGTCCCCCTTAACAGAAAAGGAGACTGAAGCTTCATGCAACTGAATAACTAACAAACTGGTTCTAAAGCTGATGTTCTTTTTTTCCTTTTTTTCTTTTTTTACTGTTTCATATCATCATCATCATTAGTCAGGGAGATTATAGTCTAGAAACCTGGTATCAAAAGATAAAGGGAGGTCATGAAATGTAAAGGCAAGTTTGGGCATATTACGTCTGACTGTATCTCTGTGTATTCATTTGCCAAGAGTGTTGTAACAAAGTGCCACAAACTGGGTGGTTTAAGACAGAAAGTTATTCTCTGGCAGTTCTAGAGCTAAAAGTTTAAAGTCTAGGCTTCTAGTCCTCTCTGCCATTTCTTGGTTGGTGCTACATCACTCTAATATCTGCCTCTCTTTATGCGCTGCCATCTTTTTGCTTGTCCTGTGTCTCTATTCCAAATTTCCTTTTTTCTCTGACAAAGACACAAGTCATGGGATTTAGGATCCACTATAAATCTGGGATGATATGATTTTGAGATCTCTACCTAATTACATACGTAAAGACCCTATTTTCAAGAAGGGTAACATTCTGAAGTCCTAGGTGAGTATGAACTTTGGATGGGCCCTATTCGACCCACTATACTCTACAAGTGATATTTGGAATTGCCAGTCATTTCTTGATGAGAAAACTAGTACTCCTGTTTCTTGTGAGAAGATTTGCACAGAACGAAAGGAATAGACAAAATTAGGTGACTGAGAGGAAACTTTTCTGGCAGCCCTGGAAGAACACAGGCAGGTCCTGAGGAGAGTTTCTAGGAAACTTCTGTAGAATTAGTCAGAAAGCCCCATTCTAGAAGTCTCTTGCTCTCAGAGTAATTGGCACTTGCGTAGAGTAGTGTAAGACACTTGTCTTTCTGCTGGTGCAAGCCGCTACAACAGGAATTTATTGGTCACTTGTTTTTTGCAGCTCCCTCACTGAAGGAGTGACTATCTGAAGATGTCCTAAATGTTGACTATGAAAGGCAGGAGTACTTAGATCAGTATTTTGTTTCTTTGCGTTCTAATTCAGTGGAAAGCCTATATATGTTGGGATGTTTCTCCAAGCTTCCTCAACTTGTGGATACAAATGGGTGTCACAGTGAGCAAAAGAATACTTTGTCTTTCCCTCTCAGCTGACATAGGATCTGCGGTGCTACTCTGATGAAACCCTCACCCAGTTATTTCTGAGAGTCCACAAGGAATTTTACACATTGCTCATAAACATCTATCTCATACAGTCTCCCATTCTGACCTCTCTCCAAGAATTTGTTCTTTGGGAGCACCATGTGACATGGTTATTGGAACAAACAACAGCTCTGTCACAATAGTACATACAGCAGGGGTTGTATCCATGTTGTGAGTTTCCATCTGGAAACCAAAACTTAGTCTGAGTGACATAAGCTTTAGTATAAGCTCAGATTTCCTCATCCAAAAGTATTTTGGCTAATTGAAAAGAAAAGTGATGTATGTTTTAAGGTACTAGATGCATGTATGAATTTCTAGACCTCAGTAATTGATTCAATATTTTACCTGTAAAATATTAAAGACTTATTTGCCTTCCTGAAATTTAAAATGCAAAGAATAAGCTTGATCTTTTAATGTTTCTAGTATCTGAAGCCAGTTTTGAGTTTTGCATCAGCAGGAACATCATGCTGTTAATTCATGTCCCTATATTTCTTGGCTTTCTTCCTGAAGTTCAGTTAATAATATTTTCCTTTATTCTCCTCAAGGGATTTCTAGAACTGTGATGTGACTATATACTTTATTGTTATGAAGCATTTTATTTATCGGTTAAATTCAGTTCATTTGCTTAGTCGTGTCTGACTCTCTGCGACCCCATGAATCGCAGCACACCAGGCCTCCTTGTCCATCACCAACTCCTGGAAAACCAGTCTGTTCCATGTCCAGTTCTAACTGTTGCTTCCTGACCTGCGTATAGGTTTCTTGAGGCAGGTCAGGTGGCCAGTTATTCCCACCTCTTTCAGAATTTTCCAGTTTCTTGTGATCCGCACAGTCAAAGGCCTAGCATAGTCAATAGAGCAGTAATAGGTTTCTCTGGAAGTCTCTTGCTTTTTTGATGATCCAGCAGATGTTGGCAGTTTGAGCTCTGATTCCTCGGCCCTTCCTAAAACCAGCTTGAACATCTGGATGTTCATGGTTCACGTATTGTTGAAGCCTGGCTTGGAGAATTTTGAACATTACTTTACTAGAGTGTGAGATGAGTGCAATTGTGTGGTAGTTTGAGCATTCTTTGGCATTGCCTTTCTTTGGGATTGGAATGAAAACTGACCTTTTCCAGTCCTGTGGCCACTGCTGAGTTTTCCCAATTTGTGGCATATTGAGTTTATTTATATTTGATCCTTATTATGCTTGTCTGGAATGGAGAGAGCCAGGGCTGTAGGTGTTACTTCCTTTTACACTTGAAGACCCTGAGGTTCAGAAAGGCAACTGGGTGTCCAAGATGATGCAATTTGCATGTGGCAAAGTCAAGTTTGTAGCCAGGTCTCCTGGCTTTGTGTCTGGCACTCTCACCTGGGTGGCCTTGTGTGGTGAAAACAAGTGCCCCTTTCCCTTTGTACTCAATATCTGGGCATTCTTTCCATGGAGATGGTGAGATCTGGTTGGTCTCAACAAGGCCTCCATACAAATGAGAGCATACAGCAGTCTTAGATATCTGGAAGATGAGCCTCAAGCTGCCAGGGCCCCAAGGCCCCCTCTAGACTGTGGGAGAGACAAATGGAAGAGAGGAGATATGAGAGACCCATTCTTGCCTATTTTACCACTTATTCCGCTGCCAGCACTACTGACACTTGTCCCCTGATTTAATTTTCATGGAAATTATAAAAGTTTTGTCATCATTAAAAGTCACACATTTTATTTTCATAGACCAGCATTTCAAGGTGAATTCTGATTCATTATTTTTCCATAGTCTGCAAACAGTATAACCAAACAACAAAACAGTATTACTTGATTAATAAAAGCTTGTTCCTGACAGTTCATTTCTGAGAAATACCAACTCACAGTCATTTGTTTCTATTCTTGATGTCCTAGCCTACTAACTTTTTGTATCGGTATTTGGCAGAATCTTACGACTGCAGCAACTGTTCCCTGAAATTCTCCTGTTGTTAATCCCAGAGCTGGCATCCCACGCTCCTCCTGCTACTGCTGCCGACACTCATTTTAAGCTCAGAGCACCAGAAATAGGATCCTGATGGCTGCATCGTTATTGCTTTCCTTTCTCATTTCTTGTGGCATCACACCTATCTGCCTTCTTGCAATCAGTCAAGCGTACCCATAATTAATGCATAGCTTCTCTCTCTGTATATAACATGAAGTTTCTTGCTGATATGGCAGGTACGTGGTTTTGCTTTTTAATTCTTATCTAGCTCTTAAATTTGCCACCCAGCATCATCTCACAGTGTGACAAATCTTGGGAAACTTGGGCAACACATGAAAGACACAAAACATAACTAATGAGGCTGATCAGTTAGTTATTAAGGGGCTCAATTTCTTTTCCCATGTCTTGTGTTTACTATCTAGCAAACTGGTGAAAGAGACCGTATTTATATCTTGTATAAAGATTTTCTTCACAATAGTTTTATTTATTTTTTTTAAGAAGTGAGCATATGTCACAATTTTGTCACCCTGACTCTACAAGGCATCCAGCCGTTAGCTCCCTCAGGGTCAGCCTCAGCTGCAGAGAGAGGCTCAGCCAGTGTCGCACACTTTCCTGGTCAGCCTGCAGCGCATGACTGGCTGAGGCAGTCCTGAATGAGGATGTGAATTCCCAAGCATCTGGACCTTATTCAGGACATCCCTGTTGGGTGTGGAAAGTACTCCAGAGCTCCCCTCCAAGTTGGCCCAGGCTTTGCCAGACTTGTCTGTTTGATTATCCCTCTGCCCAATCCTGCTTGTTTCCCTTTGCTTTCACAGGTATTGATCCCTGATAAACATCTTGCATTCATGCATAGTCTCTATATCTGCCTCCAGAAACCCCAACCTGTGACAGACACTGTTTATTTTAAATTAATCGACACACCTCTAGCTTCTCAGAGCCTCAAAAATAAAGATGCTGAGGCTTCTCTCCGGACGACTGAAGGACTCCACCTGAGCCAGGCGAGGCAGTCAAGGCCCGATGGGGCAGGTTGAAGGCCTTCCTGGGGTTAAGGGCTGCAGGCTGGTTCGTGAGGAGGCTTGTGGCCATGGCTCTGACGACTGCAGAAGTGTTCTGTCAAAAGGCAGCTCCTGTCTTCCTAACCAGCCTCATGCCCAGGATCAGAGTCTTGGCGATTAAAGGACCACAGGGTGTTATTACAGCCTGGTGTTGGAGCATGGAACATTTCATGAGAAAAGAAGGTAGAGCATTGTGGTTAAATGTATGGATGTTGAACTTGAGCAAGTCTGTGTTTTCAATAGCTTTATGAGACATATTTTCATACAATAAGTTGCCACTTAAACTGTTTAACTAGATGGATACTAGTGAAACTGTGACGCAATGTCAATATCCATCATCCCTAAAGTTTCTGCTTGTCCATTTGTGATTCCTTCCTCTCACCCTTCCTGGCCCCTTCCCCCTGTTTCCAGGCAACAACTGTTTTCTGCTTTGTTGTGATGTTTTCTGTTTTCTATGGCTTTATACAATTGGAACAATTGGAACCATTCAGTGTGTATTCTTTTTTTTTCCTCTGGCTTCTTTCATTCAGCATAGTTAGTTCGAGTCATTTATGTTGTTGTATCTGTATGTGAATTATTCATCTCTTTGCATTGTTGAGTAAAATCCCATTGTATGGATTTATCAGAGTTTATCTAGTCACACCAAAAGATATTACAGTTGTTTCCAGTTTTTGTGTGTATGTGTTTGTTTTTTGGCCAGGGTAAATATAGTTGCCATAGATATTTGTGAGCAAGTTTTTGTGTGAACCTTGGTACTTGTTTTTTCTGGGGAGAATTTGGCAAACTTTTTTTGTGAAAGAACAACTAAAAATTGTTTTAGGTTTTGCTGGCCATGTAGCCTGGTACAGCTCCTCAATTCTATCACTAAAGTATGAAAGAAACATGCTTATTACATACATAAGGATGGCTGTGTTCCAACAAAACTCCATTTACAAAAAAAGTGTGACACTTGATCTTAGATAAATATTAAAAGTGGGATTGATGGATCACATGGAAAGTGCATGTTTATAAGAAATTGCCAAAGCTGTTTTCAAGAGCGGTTCCACTAGCTTGTAATATCACTAGGAATAGTTGCTGTTAGTCCTTTGGCCCTTCAGAGGGCAATTTCTTATATTTAAAAATTTTAGTCACTCTTAGGTTCGCTGGTCTTTCATTGTAGGTTTTAATTTACATTTTCTATTGGCTAATGTTTTATATGTTATTTACCATCAGTATATCTTCTTTGGTGAAATGTTCAAAGTTTTGGTCAGTTTTTAAGAAACGGGCTATTTTCTATTAGAGGTTTAAGAGTTCTTCATTCTGAACACAATTTCTTTTTCAGAGATACGATTTACAAATACTTCTTGCACTCACTACCTTGACTTTTAATTTCCTACCATTTCTTTTTTGTGCTGAAATTCTAAATTTTCATGATGCATAATCAATTTTTCTATTACAGACTATGCTTTTGTAGTGTCCAAGAATGTTTTTCCTCAAAGTTCAAGAAGATTTAAAATTTTTTATAGATTTACATTTTGTACTTAGATTTATGATCAACTGAGTTAATTTTTGTATACATTGTGAGGTATGGGCCAAAGATACAGCACCATTTGTTGAAAAGTCTTTCCTTTCTCCATTGAATTGCCTTTGCATCTTGGCCAATTTCCATGTCTCTACATAACATGTTTAACCTTTTCTCTAATTAACTGAATGTATGGACTATAGTTATAATAACAGTTACAATGGTAAAGCAATATAATAACAACTATTTTACTATCCTTGTCTGCTATTTATCATCCATATAATTTCTGGGTCAAATCTGGTTTACTGCTTTTTCTTATTCTTATGGTTTATAGTTTTTTCCCCTTGCTTCCTTGCCTGCCTGGCAACTTTTGATGGGATGCCAGGCATTTTACCTTATACCTTTGTGGATTCTGGATATTTCGTATCCTTTTAAATATTCCACAATATTTATTCTACAATATTATGCAGTGCAGGTAAGTTATTTAAAATGGTTTGACGTTTTTGTGCCTTGCCTTTAAGGTTCATTAGGGTATTTCAGTTCAGTTCAGAAGCTCAGTCCTGTCTGACTCTTTGCAACCCCATGGACTGCAACATAGCAGGCTTTTCTGTCCATCACCAACTCGTGAAGCTTGCTCACTCATATCCATTGAGTACGAGATGCCATCCAACCATCTCACCCTCTTTTGCCGCCTCCTCCTCCTGCTTTCAATCTTTCCCAGCATCAGGGTCTTTTCAAATGACTCAGCTCTTCATATCAGGTGGCCAAAGTATTAAAGTTTTAGCTTCAGCATCAGTCCTCCCAGTAAACATTCAGGACTGATCTCCTTTAGGATGGACTGGTTGGATCTCCTTGCAGTCCAAGTGACTCTCAAGAGTCTTCTCCAACACCACAGTTCAAAAGCATCAATTCTTCGGCGCTCAGCCTTCTTCACAGTCCAACTCTCACATCCATACATGACTACTGGAAAAACCATAGCCTTGACTAGATGGACCTTTGTTGGCAAAGTAATGTCTCTGCTTTTTAATATGCTATCTAGGCTGGTCATAACTTTCCTTCCAAGGAGTAAGTGTCTTTTAATTTCATGGCAGCAATCACCATCTGCAGTGATTTTGGAACCCCCAAATATAAAGTCTGCCACTATTTCCACTGTTTCCCCATCTACTTGCCATGAAGTGATGGGACTGGATGCCATAATCTTAATTTTCTAATGTTGAATTTTAAGCCAACTTTTTCACTCTCCTCATTCACTTACATTAAGAGACTCTTTACTTCTTCGCTTTCTGCCATGAGGTTGGTGTTATCTGAGGTTATTGGAATTTCTCCTAGTAACCTTGATTTCAGCTTGTGCTTTATTTGGTCTGGCATTTTGCATGATATACTCTGCATATAAGTTAAATAAGCAGGGTGACAATATATAACGTTGAAGTACTCCTTTTCCTATTTGGAACCAGTCTGTTGTTCCATGTCAAGTTCTAACTGTTGCTTCTGCACACATATTTCTTAAGAGGCAAGTCAGAAGGTCTAGTATTCCCATCTCTTTCAGAATTTTCCAGAGTTTGTTGTGATCCACACAGTCAAAGGTTTTGGCATAGCCAATAAAGCAGAAATAGATGTTTTTCTGGAATGCTCTTGCTTTTTTGATGATCCAGCAGATGTTGTCAATTTGATCTCTGGTTCCTCTGCCTTTTCTAAATCCAGCTTAAACATCTGGAAGTTTATGGTTCACATACTGTTGAAGCCTAGCTTGGAGAATTTTGAGCATTACTTTGCTAGGGTGAGAGATGAGTGCAATTGTGTGGTAATTTGAGCATTCTTTGACATTGCCTTTCTTTGGGATTGGAATGAAAACCGATTATTTCCAGTCCTGTGGCCACTGCTGAGTTTTCCAAATTTGCTGACACATTGAGTGCAGCACTTTAGCAGCATCATTTCTTTTAGGATTTGAAATAGCTCAACTGGGATTCCATCACCTCCACTAGCTTTGTTCATAGTGATGCTTCCTAAGGCCCTTTGACTTCACATTCCAGGATGTCTGCCTCTAGGTGAGTAATCATATCATAGTTGTTGTCTGAGTCATGAAGATCTTTTTTGTACAGTTCTTCTGTGTATTCTTGCCACTTCTTCTTAATATCTTCTGCTTCTGTTAGGTCCATGCCATTTTTGTCCTTTATTGAGCCCGTCTTTGCATGAAATGTTCCCTTGGTATCTCTAATTTTCATGAAGAGATTGTTAGTCTTTCCCATTCTGTTGTTTTCCTCTATTTCTTTGCATTGATCACTGAGGAAGGCTTTCTTATCTCTCCTGCTATCATTTGGAAGTCTGCATTCAGATGGGTATATCTTTCTTTTTCTCCTTTTCCTTCCACTTCTCTTTTCTCAGCTATTTGTAAGGCTTCCTCAGACAACCATTTTGCCTTTTCGTATTTCATTTTCTTGGGGATCATCTTGATACCTGTCTCCTGTACAATGTAATGAACCTCTGTTTACAGTGCATCAGGCACTCTATCAGATCTAGTCCTTTAAATCTAGTTCTCATTTTCACTGTATAATTGTAAGGTTTTGGTTTAGTTCATACCTGAATGGATTAGTGGTTTTCCTACTTTCTTCAGTTTAAGTCTGAATTTAGTAATAAGGAGTTCATGATTAAGCTATAGTCAACTTCTGGTCTTGTTTTTTGCTGACTGTACAGAGTTTCTCCATCTTTGTCTGCAAAGAATTATAATCAATCTGATTCTGGTATTGACCATCTGGTGATGTCCATGTGTAGAGTCTTCTCTTGTGTTGTTGGAAGAGGGTGTTTGCCATGACCAGTGCATTCTCTTGGCAAAACTGTTAGCCTTTGACCTGTTTCATTTTGTACTCCAAGGCCAAATTTGCCTGTTACTCCAGGTATCTCTTGACTTCCTACTTTTGCATTCCAGTGCCCTATCATGAAAAGTACATCTTTTTGGGGTGTTAGTTCTAGAAATCTTGTAGGTCTTCATAGAACTATTCAATTTCAACTTCTTCAGCATTACTGGCTGGGGTATAGACTTGGATTATCATGATATTGAACGGTTTGCCTTGGAAATGAACAGAGATCATTATGTTGTTTTTGAGACTGCATCCAATTAACTGTATTTTGGACTCTTTTGACTATGATGACTTCTTTTTTTCTTCTTAGTGTAGCTGTCACCTTTGCAGTACTCTATTTTGTGAACTCAAGCTACCTTTTGTGTCTTAGATTCCCAACTTTATATCCTCAACTCAGGGGGACCACTGAGCTTTGCTTGGGTTCCTTATCACTGCAGCATGGCCTAGAAACTTTCTCTAGGGCGTAAACTCAGGTACTCATAGGGTTTATCTCATTATTTCCCATCTTCCAGAGGTCACTTTTCTTTCTTGTCTAATATACAATGTCATGGGAGATTTTGTTTCATATATTTTGTTTGTTCTTGTTGTCATTGTGTGATGCAAGATAAATATGGTCTCTGCTATTTCATATTGGTCTAAGATACAAGTTGAAGATCTGGACTCCATTCCTCTCCTATTTCCTTATCTTTTTTCAGCTTACAAGTCTTGAATCCTTCCATATCCCTAGATGTGGAATTGAGAGGACTTTGTGGAAACAGCCTCTGGTCCATAACCTCCTGTGAATGTGTGTTTGGCTGAGTTTACCAGGTGCTAACCCTCCTGCTTTTGATACCTGTCTAGTTAGGCCTGACACTCTGGGCTCTAACATGGAGCTTTAGATCTGTGGAATGGCTGCTGCTGCTAAGTCACTTCAGTTGCGTCTGACTTTGTGCGACCCCATAGACAGCAGCCCACCAGGCTCCCCCATCCCTGGGATTCTCCAGGCAAGAACACTGGAGTGGGTTGCCATTTCCTTCTCCAGTTCATGAAAGTGAAAAGTGAAAGTGAAGTTGCTCAGTTGTGTCCGACTCTTCATGACCCCATGGACTGCAGCCCACCAGGCTCCTCCGTCCATGGGATTTTCCAGGCAAGAGGACCGGAGTGGGGTGCCATTGCCTTCTCCAGTGGAATGGCTACCAGGTAATCCCATCCAAGACGACTTACATAAGCCCTTTACTGTTGCTGACAGCCCTGTACGTGATCTATTTCTATCATCAAGCAAATTTTATTTTTTTATTGAAATATAAGGCTCTATTTTTAATTTTTGCATAAATATTTAATAATAATTCCTAATCAGAGTAGTCCAAGGATGACTTTACTGTAGTATGTCTCTAAATTTGCAAAAATAAATGTTTCAAAAATTGGCCTATGGTATAAAGAGAATTTGAAGTAGAAAATATGGTGGCGCTGCCCTTGGTCTAAAGGACCCCAAACCTTGCCCTTTATAGGAACGTAAGTGACCACACTTTTTTTCTTCTCTTGGTGCCGACCTCAAGTTCTCCTATAATAAACACTGGGGCCCAGGATGACAACTGTTCTTCTGGAGCATGTCTTTAAGCATTGCCTCAGGAGAGCACATGGTGCCCATGAGCTAAACAGTGGTATTTTAACTAGTGCCAAATTTACTAAAGAACTCTAACAAAATACAAGTAGAGTAATAGAAATAGAAGAAACAAAGACAGCAGCGTAGTATTGTGCTAGGGTCGTCATAGTAGAGAACCACAGGCTAAGTGGCTTGAACTATGGCAACATATTTTCTCACAGTTCTGGAGGCTGGAAGTCCAAGATCAAGGTGCTGGCAGGGTTGGTGTCCCCTGAGGCCCCTCTCCCTGATTTGCAAGTGGCTGCCTCTGTCTGTGCTTTCACATGCTCTTCCTCTGTGTGAGGGAATCCCTGGAGTCTTTCCTGTGTCCTAAGCTCTTCTTATAGGGACCCCAGCCAGATTAGATTGGTACACACCCCGCTATTTTAGCCTAATCACCCCTTTAAAGGACCTGACTCCAAATATTTTCATGTTCTGAGGTACTAGAGCTTCGGGCTTCAACATATGAATTTTGGCGAAGCAGTTCAGTTCCTTACAAGCAGGAATTGCTCACTGCCATTCTGTATGATGGACACATGTGTTGCAGAGAAGAAGCTGATTCTGACTCCATGTTGGAATTGCTTCTTTGACTTATTTTGTTGTTGTTGTTGCTTTTGTTATAATCATACAGAAAGGCCTGCCTCAGAATCTTGCCACTCTGCCAGACTCAGAGTACCTTTGCTCAGAACCCTGTCCACCTATAGATAGCAGGAAGGAAGAAATGAACAGATCCCTTGCCTGAGGCTTTCTAGGAGATGTTTACAAGATAAACGGCCTTTTTACTTTGCTTCTTCACCTCCCCTCCATCTCTAATCTATAAAAGAACGTGGTATCCAGACCCCAGTGAGACAGTTATTTTGAGGTGCTAGCCTGCCATTTTCTCAGTCAGCCGACTCCCCGATTCAAGCCTCTCAATCCTTTGTCTCTCAGATTCATTGACCTCTTTTGTGGTGAGCAGAGCAAGCTTGGACTTGTTTTTCAGTTCAGGTCAGTCGCTCAGTCGTGTCCAACTCTTTGTAACCCCATGAACCGCAGCATGCCAGGCCTCCCTGTCCATCACCAACTCCCGGAGTTCACTCAGACTCATGTCCATCAAGTCAGTGATGCCATCCAGCCATCTCATCCTCGGTCGTCCCCTTTTCCTCCTGCCCCCAATCCCTCACAGCATCAGAGTCTTTTCTAATGAGTCAACTCTTCGCATGAGGTGGCCAAAGTACTGGAGTTTCAGCTTTAGCATCATTCCTTCCAAAGAAATCCCAGGGCTGATCTCCTTCAGAATGGACTGGTTGGATCTCCTTGCAGTCCAAGGGACTCTCAAGAGTCTTCTCTAACACCACAGTTCAAAGGCATCAATTCTTCAGTGCTCAGCTTTCTTCATAGTCCAACTGTCACATCCATACATGACCACAGGGAAAACCATGGCCTTGACTAAGCGAACCTTAGTTGGCAAAGTAGCGTCTCTGCTTTTGAATATGCTATCTAGGTTGGTCATAACTTTCCTTCCAAGGAGTAAGCATCTTTTAATTTCATGGCTGCAGTCACCATCTGCAGTGATTTTGGAGCCCAGAAAAATAAAGTGTGACACTCTTTCCACTGTTTGCCCATCTATTTCCCATGAAGTGATGGGACTTGGTTTGGGATTTCATTATATATTTCTCTCCACTTTTGTGTTATAATTGAGAATTTTCTCAAAAAAAAGTTTAAAAAATTACTGCTGAGGGTAAAGATACTTGAGCTAACCTGGGAAAAAAATTCTGCCCAACAAATATTTCTTTGTATAGTACTCCTTGAAAATATTGTTTTCTATTTATTGTCCTCTTGTGAAATCGACACATATATGTACGTACACACACATCCTCTTTGTAACCTTAGGCACTGTAAATTCTTAGGACATAACCCGTCCTGTCTAAAACTGTATCTTGGCCACTGCAAAATAACTTTGACAGTAATAAATAGCAGTGGGAATTGACAGGCTTTTGAAAAATGATAGTGCATATTTTTTCATACATTTCCTGAGTCTCCAAGAGGCGGGCAAGAAGAGTGATGCTGTCCCAAGGTGGGAGTGAGGAGAGGACCTTTGGGCCCGTGACTCACCAGATCACGCAAAGTGGAGTTTGTAGTACCAGGTCAAGTCTGATTCCAGCCTCAGCGACTTTCCTGTGGATATATTTTCTTTGTGATGAAACAAGGAGCTATAGCTCCCACATTGTTTTGTTCTCTCTGTGTTGCAAGAAACTAGTTGAATAATGATACCTCTGGAAATGACCCTTTTTCAATTGCTGCCAGTTTTTTTCAAATGTTACTGCTTCAAACTGGCACTTTAATCCATCAGTACCCAAACCTACTTTCATGTTAAATAGCTTATCGTGTTTAATTTCTGAAGTGCTGAGCTTTAAGATGTTCTAATCTTTTGGGGAAGATTGAACTTATCAAGTGGACACAGAGGACAGTTTTATGCTATGTTGTATATTTTGCTTTTTAATGCAATAGGCACTTTTAAGTACCACTTTTCTTAGGAATATTGCTTTCTCAGGTCTATTAATTATCCTGATATGAACTGAATACTATTCATTTCAAGGGAAGGCTGGGCTATAAATAAGGAAAATCTTTTTCATGAACTTTTTACCTTCACATCTTTCCTCTGATATATCCTTGCATCATTTTACTTCAAGAAACAATTTTATATGTATTGCAAGAATTCAGAGTTTCCCGCCCATGGACTAAAATACCAATTCTTCTATCTCAAATAACCATGTGCTATAGAGTGAACTATTAGAAAAAGAAAGATGAAAGCTGTTTTCCTCCTTTCTGTGGACTCGCTCTCTCCTCTCACTCTCCATCTCATGAAGGAGACACCAACCTTGGTTCCTGGAGGCTAAGCCCTGTCCCTGTCTCCTGTTCCCTATCCCCACCTTACCCTCAGTCTGCTGGGTGGAGTAAACAGTTGAAACATTTTTAGGTCATCAAGATGATTAGCCTGGTTTTCCCAGAGGTGAATAGACTTGTGGATTCGATAAGATAGAAATGGACAGACCTAAGAGATAGAAAGTTGCCATCAGAAAATGGGGGAATACTGGGCCTGGGGGGTCCATGAATGGCAGCCTCACACCCAGCTTGACAGCCAGGCGTGGGCTATGGCACTGGATGCTAAATGCTGAGCCCAGCAGCGCAGCAATGAGGGACTGACTCTACGTTCCTATATGAGGGAGAGCAGAGCTTAAGGGACAACGACAGGCCAGACACAGCACAGTAGTGCTGGGACCAGAGAGAATGGCACCAATAAGGACAACCCATGTGGATGACTGAGTCCCTGTCTGTTTACATCATATTCATTCCATCATTTATTGTCTTCTTCTCTCTCCTGAAAAACTTCTCCTTAAGTATTTATTGAATGTATAAGAAGTGATTCAGTGAGTTTTTTGGGGAGCCCTTAAAGCTCCCAGATCCTTAGATGATACTAGGGAGAACTCTCAAGCATGTTTAGTCCCAGTGTATTGCCACCGTGAGGTTTCTGTGTGTGTCTCAAGCCTCAGCAATACCATCTCTCCTGTTACATCAGTACAGGCCCTTGGAGTAGCCCTGGCCTCTCTCCACTATGCTACCTCAACACGTTTCTTCAGAAGACACATGTGTAAAAGACATTTGTTCATAGCTTCTAGATCTTTGTGATCATCTGGAATGCTTTTGGCTGTGTTTTGGTTTTCTATTACTGCTTAACAAAAACCCAGAAAACTGTTCTAAGACAACTTATCATTAGCTCCTATTATTAGTTGACAGAGCTCACCTGGGTGGCTCCTAGGATATTTCATATGGTTGCCGGGAGATCACTATAATTTACATGTAGTTCAAAGTCCTTTCCATTTCTGTTGTCTCATACAGCAATAAGTTAACTATAACATGAGGTATAATTAGATGAGTAGGCGAATCTAGAAGGTGGCTAGTTTAAGAAAGACATTTATAGGAGGGGCTATTAGAGCACAGTCTTGAAGGAAGAATATGATTTCCATGAATGTAAAAGGTGGGAGGTAGGACTCTCTACACTGGAGGAACAGCATGGACAGAGATTCTAGAACATTCAAGTACCCAGTAAGGGGAAAATGGTCTAGGAGCTAGAGTAAGGGATGAGGAAGACAGACTGGATTAAGGAGATAGTTTATCAAGCTGAAGTTAAAATTTGAGACTTACTAATTGGAGAGAGAAATAAATTGGAGAAATTTCTTCAAAATTAGGAAGTCCTGGCTAAATCTGATATGTTCAGAGATATAGATCTGACTACAAACCATGTCTTCACACACATGACTTTTATCACATTATTACTTGGCAAATTTACTTCTTATTCAAAATAGTAGCACCTATACTCTGACTAGAAAAGGTTCCTTTGTGTCAGTTCATCAGAAACAGGTCTCTATAACAATGTCACACGTTCTTAGTGATATGAGGTAGATACTAAGCCCAGCACAGCAGGTAAAAATTATGAAGCATTAAACAACTTTTGCAAATCCCTTAGGAAGTTGTCATGGTGGAGATCAACATACTGTTTCTAACAGGTCCCATGGAGCTTTGCAACAGATTTCTGTTTCTGTAATTGAGTATCAGATAAAGAACTGAGTTTATATGCCTTGCATACAAAAAGTTAAATATTTGAATGTGGCTAAGGGAAAAGGGGACTCATACCTCCCACTTGGAGACACTTACTTCAAGGAAACCTATGTGGTTATTTCTAATTCATTCATCCGTATGCGCTATTTCTCCCCTAACCTCCTCACCCCTCCCTTTCCTCTCTCTGTCTCTCATCTCTTCCAGCCACTCCTCAGTTCAGTTCAGTTGCTTAGTTGTGTCTGACTCTTTGTAACCCCATGGACCGCAGCATGCCAGGCCTCCCCGTCCATCACCAGCCCCTGGAGTTGACTCAAACTCCTCTCCGTTGAATCGGAGATGGTATGCAACCATCTCATCTGCTTTCATCCCCTTCTCCTTCCCTCAGTCTTTCCCAGCATCAGGGTCTTTTCAAATGAGTCAATTCTTCTCACCAGGAGACCAAAGTATTGGAATATCAGCTTCAACATCAGTCTTTCCAATGAACAGGCAGGACTGATTTCCTTTAGGATGGATTGGTTGGATCTCCTTGCAGTCCAAGGGACTCTCAAGGTCTCCAACACCACAGTTGAAAAGCTTCAATTCTTTAGTGTTCAGCTTTCTTTGTAGTCCACCTCTCACATCCATACATGATTACTGGAAAAACCATAGCCTTGATGAGAAGGACCTTTGTTGGCAAAGTAATATCTCTGCTTTTTAATATGCTATCTAGGCTGGTCATAACTTTCCTTCCAAGGAGTAAGTGTCTTTTAATTTCATGGCTGAAATCACCATCTGCAGTGATTTTGGAGCCCAAAAATATAAAGTCTGACACTGTTTCCACTCTTTCCCCATCTATTTGCCATGAGGTGATGGGACCGGATGCCATGATCTTAATTTTCTGAATGTTGAGCTTTGAGCCAACTTTTCTACTCTCCTCTTTCATTTTCATCAAGAGGCTTTTTAGTTCCTCTTCACTTTCTGCCATAAGGGTGGTGTCATCTGTATATCTGAGGTTATTGATATTTCTCCCAGCAATCTTGATTCCAGCTTGTGTTTCTTTCAGCCCAGTGTTTCTCATGATGTACTCTGCATATAAGTTAAATAAGCAGGGTGACAATATACAGCCTTGACGTACTTCTTTTCCTATTTGGAACCAGTCTGTTGTTCCATGTGAAGTTCTGACTGTTGCTTTCTGACCTGCCTCTCAAGAGGCAGGTCAGGTGGTCTGGTGTTCCCATCTCTTTCAGAATTTTCCACAGTTTCTTGTGATCCACACAGTCAAAGGCTTTGGCATACTCAATAAAGCAGAAATAGATGTTTTTCTGGAACTCTCTTGCTTTTTTGATGATCCAGTAGATGATGGCAATTTGATCTCTAGTTCTTCTGCCTTTTCTAAAACAAGCTTGAACATCTGGAAGTTCACAGCTCACATTTTGCTGAAGCCCATCTTGAGGAATTTTGAGCATTACTTATTAGGGTGTGAGATGAGTGCAATTGTATGGTAGTTTGAGAATTCCTTGGCATTGCCTTTCTTTGAGATTGGAATGAAAACTGACCTTTTCCATTCCTCTGGCTACTACTGAGTTTTCCAAATTTGCTGGCATATTGAGTGTAGCACTTTCACAGCATCATCTTTCAGTATTTGAAATAGCTCAACTAAAATTTCATCACCTCCACTAGCTTTGTTTGTAGTGATGCTTCCTAAGGCCCACTTGACTTCACATTCCAGGATGTCTGGCTGTAGGTGAGTGATCCTACCATTGTGATTATCTGGGTCATGAAGATCTTTTTTGTACAGTTTTTCTGTGTATTCTTGCCACCTCTTCTTAATATCTTCTGCTTCTGTTAGGTCCATGCCATTTTTGTCCTTTATTGAGCCCATCTTTTCATGAAATGTCCCCTTGGTATCTCCAGTTTTCTTGAAGAGATCTCTGCTGCTGCTGCCATTGCCTTCTCTGGAAGAGATCTCTAGTCTTTTCTATTGTATTGTTTTCCTCTGTTTCTTTGCATTGCTGGCTGAGGTAGGCTTTCTTATCTCTCATTATTCTTTGGAACTCTGCATACAAATGGGTATATCTTTCCTTTTCTCTTTTACTTTCTGCTTCCCTTCTTTTCACAGCTATTTGTAGGCCTCCTCAGACAGCCATTTTGCTTTTTTGCATTTCTTTTTCCTGGGGATGGTCTTGATCCCTGTCTCCTGTGCAGTGTCACAAACTCTCCATCTATAGTTCATCAGGCGTCTGTCTATCAGATCTAGTCCCTTAAATCTATTTCTCACTTCCACTGTATAGTCATGAGGGATTTGATTTAGGTCATATCTGAATGGTCTAGTGATTTTCTCCACTTTCTTCAATTTCAGTCTGAATTTGGCAATAAGGAGTTCATGATCTGAGCCACAGTCAGCTCCTGGTTTTGTTTTTGCTGACTGTATAGAGCTTCTTCCCATTTGGTTACAAAGTATATAATCAATCTGATTTTGGTGTCGACCATCTGATGATGTCCATGTGTAGAGTCTTCTCTTGAGTTGTTGGAAGAGGTGTTTGCTGTGACGAGTGTGTTCTTTTGACAGAACTCTATTAGCCTTTGCCCTCTGTCATTCTGTACTCCAAGACCAAATTTGCCTGTTACTCCAGGTGTTTCTTGACTTCCTACTTTGCATTCCAGTCCCCTAGAATGAAAAGAACATCTTTTTGGGGTGTTAATTCTAGAAAGTCTTGTAGAAATTCATAGAACTGTTCAACTTCAGCTTCTTCAGTGTTATTGGTTGGGGCATAGACTTGGATAACTGTGATATTAAATGGTTTGCCTTGGAAACGAACAGAGATCATTCTGTAATTTTTGAGATTGCATCCAAGTACTGCATTTTGGACTCTTTTGTTGACTATGATGGCTACTCCATTTCTTCTGAGGGATTCCTGCCCACAGTAGTAGATATAATGGTCATCTGAGTTAAATTTACCCATTCCAGTCCATATTAGTTCACTAATTCCTAGAATGTTGACATTCATTCTTGTCATCTCTTGTTTGACCACTTCCATTTTGCCTTGATTCATGGACCTAACATCCAGGTTCCTATATAATATTGGTCTTTACAGCATCGGACCCTGCTTCTATCATCGGCCACATCCACAGTTGGGTGTTGTTTTTGCTTTGGTTCTGTCTCTTTATTCTTTCTGGAGTTATTTTTCCTTCTTCCCTGGTAGCATATTGGGCACTTAATGACCTGGGGAGTTCATCTTTCAGAGTCCTATATTTTTGCCTTTTTATACTGCTCATGGGGTTCTCAAGGAAATAATTCTGAAGTAGTTTGCCATTCCTTTCTCCAGTGGACCACATTTTATCATAACTCTCCACCGTGACCCTTGCATCTTGGGTGGCCCCACACGGCATGGCTTAATTTCATTGAGTTAGACAACGCTGTGGTCCATGTGATTAGATTGGTTAGTTTTCTGTGATTGTGGTTTCAGTCTGTCTGCCCTCTGATGCCCTCTCTCAGCACCTACCATTTTACTGGGGTTTCTGCTACCCTGGACTTGGGGTATCTCTTCCTGGCTCTCTAGCAAAGCACAGCTGCTGCTCCTTACCTTGGATGTAGGGTATCTCCTCTAGGCCGCTCACTGATCCAGTGCCATGCAGCCGCTGCTCCTCTCTCCCTCTCAATTCCTGCTCCCTCTCACTCTCTGCTGTACAGTAGAAACGGGTGAATGTGTAGAAGCTGAGCATGTGTATGATGTTCGTCTCATGATTGTAGGCTCCTGCCAGACATCTTTCTTCCCTGGAGAGCCTGGGCTGAATATGCTCAAGGAAAATTTTGGAAGCTTCTTTTTCTCTCTACTTGTCAGTCTGATAAGCAGCCAGCTTCAGCCTCTCTGCCCTGCTCCACTTCCTCTTAGCTCTCCAGAACCAAAAACAACTCACACACTGAAGGTATCTCCAGACCCTAAATGCACCTCCAGCTGCCAAAATGGCCACTAGAGGTGCCAAAACGGCTTCCCGGGGCCCTTAAATCAGCTTCCCCACTTGACAAGCATTTATTGAGCTCTATATGATGCCAAACTCTAATAATGTGGCAAAGACACTGTGGGAAACAAGACTTAGTCACAGACCATGGTGTCTAAAAAGTAAGTCTGACTTCATGCTATCAGCCTTGATATCATATTTTATATCGATTGTTCTGTGTATTGTGGGTATAGATGGTATTACTGCTTTTGTCTTCTAATCTCCTACCAGTTTTGTGTGTGGATAATTTCCCAGCTTTCTTTTATGTTGTCTTTACCAGTGAGTTTTTCATTTCATGATTTTCTTGTTTCTTAGTTCAGTTCAGTCGCTCAGTCGTGTCCAACTCTTTGTAACCCCATGAATCACAGCACGCCAGGCCTCCCTGTCCATCACCAACTCCCGGAGTTCACTCAGACTCACGTCCATCGAGCCCTTGATGTCATCCAGCCATCTCATCCTCTGTTGTCCCCTTCTCCTCCTGCCCTCAGTCCTTCCCAGCATCAGAGTCTTTCCAAGGAGTCAACACTTCGCATGAGGTGGCCAAAGTACTGGAATTTCAGCTTTAGCATCATTCCTTCCAAAGAAATCCCAGGGCTGATCTCCTTCAGAATGGACTGGTTGGATCTCCTTGCAGTCCAAGGGACTCTCAAGAGTCTTCTCCAACACCCACAGTTCAAAAGCATCAATTCTTCGGTGCTCAGCCTTCTTCACAGTCCAACTCTCACATCCATACATGACCATACAAAACCATAGCCTTGACTAGACAGACCTCAGTCGGCAAAGTAATGTCTCTGCTTCTGAATATACTATCTAGTTTGGTCATAACTTTCCTTCCAAGGAGTAAGCGTCTTTTAATTTCATGGCTGCAGTCACCATCTGCAGTGATTCTGGAGCCCCCCAAAATAAAGTGTGACACTGTTTCCACTGTTTCCCCATCTATTTCCCGTAAAGTGATGGGACTGGATGCCATGATCTTCATTTTCTGAATGTTGAGCTTTAAGCCAACTTTTTCGCTTTCTTCTTTCACTTTCATCAAGAGGCTTTTTAGTTCCTCTTCACTTTCTGCCATAAGGGTGGTGTCACCTGCATATCTGAGGTTATTGATATTTCTCCTGGTAATCTTGATTCCAGCTTGTTTCTTCCAGTCCAGCATTTCTCATGATGTACTCTGCATAGATAAGTAAGCAGGGTTTCTAGTGGTGGCGTTTTCTTTTTCTTTCAGTTATTCTATTATTCCTCTGAATTTCTTCTCCTGAGGTTTTTTTTCTTTTTCTTTTTTTGTCTTTTGCTGTGCTGGGTCTTCTTTGTTTTTGCATGGGGTTCCCCTAGTGGCAAATGGGGCTGCTCTTTGTTGCAGGGCAGTCTTCTCATTGCCATGGCTTCTGTTGTTGTGGAGCATGATCTCTAGGCACACAGGCTTCAGTGGTTGCAGGAGGCAGGCTCCATAGTCGTGGCACATGGGCTTAGCCGCTCTGTAGCACGTGGAATCTTCCTAGAGCAGCGATTGAACTGGTGTCCCCTGCAGTGGCAAGTGGACCTATCCACTGTACCACAAGGGTAATTCTCTCCTGAGTTTTTAAATCATCTTTACCATCTTTAGTTTGAACTTTTTCTTGGTTAGATTGCCTATCCCTCTTAGATTTTCTTTAGGATTTTATCTTGCTGCTTCATCTGGAGCATGTTCCTCTGCTGCCTCCTTTTATCTGTAGTTGCTATTCATATGTATATGGTAGATTAGTTATGTTCTCGACCCTGGAGAAGTGGCCCTCTGTAGGGGATGTTCTACACACCCCACCAGTGCACACTATTGTGTTCACCCAAGTTATATTCTCTAAGGATTCCCTCTAAAAGGGCTGCATGGGTCCTTCTGTCATGATAGGCTTACCATGCAGGTGGTCTGGAGGCATAGTTGGCCCCTAGTTCAGTTGGTTGCCAGGCTTTGCAACCAAACTTGTGCAGCTACTGCGGGCTGCCAGTCAGCAGGACCTGTCATGAGGTGGCTGGCTGCAGAACCCTAGGGTTCTCTGGGGCTTGGGCTGGCTCACTGGTGAGCAGAGTCAGGGTCCAGAAGACTCTGGAGCTATTGTGAATGAAGCCAGGTCCTGGGGCTGGTGCTGGACTACCGGCAGGCAGAGCCAAGCCTGTTTCAGGGTGCAGGGATCCCATGTGTTTAGTTGCTTAGTTGTATGAAACTCTTTGTGATACCATCTACTGTAGCTTGCCAGGCACCTCTGTCCATGGAATTCTCCAGGCAAGAATATTGGGGTGGGCAGCCATTTTTCCTCCAGGGGATCGTCTCAACCTAGGAATTGAACTTGGTTCTCCAGCATTGCAGACAGATTCTTTACTGTCTGAGCCACCAGGGAAGGGATCCCATAACTCATGTCAGATTACTGAGGGGAAGGACACAGTTGAGTATGTAATCTGGGGTGCCCTGAAGCTTGAGTTGGCTTCTAGTGAGAAGGGTCAGGGACCAACTGGTCCCAGGTAGGGTCTGGCCTGCTATGTGACTGTGGTTTCCCTGTATCTGTTGTCTGCCCCTTGGTAGATGAGGTTGTGTCTAGGGACTTGTGCAGGGCAGGTTTCCTGGCAGAAGGGCCCATGCCTACCTATAAGTGGGCTGAAGTGGATCCTGGGCCACTGGTGTACAGGCCTGCACTAGAGATATGCAGCCTCTTTGCCACAGGGTGGGCCTGTGTTCCTGTCCAGTTAGTTATTTGGTCTGAGATGTCCCAGCTCTGGCCCCACAGGCTGAGTCTGGTGAACCTGCAATGGCGTTGCTAGTACTACAAAGCTCCCCATGTGGCTGCCTCCAGTGTCTCTATCCTCAGGGTGAGCTGAGGCCGCCCTCACCTCCACTGGAGACCCTCCATGACCAACAGATAGGTCTGGCCCAGGCTTCTATCAAATGACTGCTTTTGTCCTGCATCTAGATTTGCATCAGTTTTTGTTTGTGCCCTTTAAAAGTGAAGTGTCTATCTCCCAGGGCTCCAGAAATTAGGACTCAGTGGCCTTTAAAGATAATACTCTGGAGGCCCACCTTCCTGGCACAGGACCCCTGGGCTGAGAAGCCTGTTGTACACTCAGAGCTTCCATTCATGTGGGAGATTTTCTGAACTGTAATTAGTCTCCAATTTGTGGGTCGCCCACCCTGAGAGGCATGCATTCGATTATATAGTGAGTCTCCCTCTTCTGCTCTCCTCACCTGAGGGAGTTCCTTCAAGGTGGTTCCTTCTTTGTCTTTAGCTGTAGAAGATCTTTCCTGCTAGGTTCCCATCTTCTTCATCGATGGTTGTTCTGCAGACAGTTGTGACTTTTGTGTAATTGTGAGAGCTGTTGAGCCCAGGGTCTTTCTGCTCCACCATCATGGCCCATCTCCCTGTATGCCAGTAGTCTTTGTACTCGAAGGCACATGTAGTAAGAAACATATTTGAATCACACTCCTGCAGGGCTATATGGTAGCTTTCTGTGGACTGCTCTCCTTACACCCTTGCCAGGACCAGTCTTGTGAAGTTCAGGGAAGGAGGAGGAAAGAAGATTCATGCTAGCTCAGCTTTCAGGCTGCGCTTTGTCCCGAAGCCCCTTGTTGCCCATCTCAATGATGGTCTTTGGCATTTGTTTTTGTTATAAGTAAGTTGTTTACTTTTTGTCCTTTTAATTCTCTAACAGTGGGGCCAATGAAATCAGCTCAGAAACACCCAAGACCCTTTCTCCTGCCTGCCTACACCTCCACTTCTGTCTCTTCCCCACTGCAGGGTGCCCACCCTTCCCTGTCTCGCAGGACCAGTGACCCTCTTGGGCAGAACACATGCATGCTGGTGGGGAATCGAGCAAGCATGGGTGGGCTAATGTCTGTGGGAGTTAGAAGAAGGAATTAGGAACAGTCAGAATCTATTATCTCCTATTTTCTTCCATGATGATAAAGACGTTGGACATTACCACTGTTACAAGCTAAGACTACTTCAAGGTTTTCTTCTTCCTCTCTTGTAGTGCTTGTTTTTTGAAAGTGAGAAAATGGGCCACATTCTCTTTTCAGCCACTCACACCCATTTCCATGGATGCTGTAGGATGAGCAATAAATAACTCTGGTTTTCTCTTTGTCAGCTTCCCAATATCCTCTTGCTTTAGCATGTCTACAGTTACTTCTGGTCCAAGTTACTAAAAAGAGATTTTTCTCAGCTTTCAGGTCCCCTTCTGAGCTCCTTCTTATTTTAAAATTATATACCCACTGCTGCTGCTGTAGTTGAGTTTATCATATTTTATCATTTGGATTATTGCCATATTTTTCTAACTGGTCTTGTACTTCTCATGAGTCATAACTGCCACTACCAGCACTAAACCACCAGCTAAAACTAACTCTCAAAAAAAGGAAATTTGATCAAGTTGCATCTTTACTGATAATCTGTCAGGAACTTTTCCTGCTTGTGAGAGCAAGTCTTCCCTCCTTTAAGTTTCTGTATAAATAAATGCCTTATCAGAAATGTCTTCCCTTACTAGCCTGTTTCAAATAGCATCACCTCCTGACTCTGTGTCTCCTTATATTGGTTTATTTTCACTCTTAGCACTTACCATTATATGCTATATTATATATGCATTTCTTGCCTGTTGCCCTTCTCTGGGATGTAAGCTCCATAAAGAGTTTTTGCCTCTTTTACTCATGGCTATGTGCTGCACGTACTAGATGTTCAACACCCAGTGGTTGAATGAAAATTAAAAATATTTTTCAGTCAGTTTACCACTGACCTTGAGAGCCTCTAACCCTGCTATAGACTGCCCCAACACCCCCCTTACTACCTTCTGCACATACAGAATATACCGTGTACTTTCAGATATCTACAATTTGGGACAAATGTTTATCTTTGCCTGGATTTGTCCTTGTTTTCTCAACATCCCCAATCCCCAATCGAACACTTACATGGAAAATCCCTTCCCACCATCCAAGGTGAAACCCAATGTCGCCTCTTCTCTAAACACCATTTGCCACCTACTCCCCAGTCCCACCCACACACCTTCACTTCTCCCACCTGGGCAGGATATTCCTTCCATTCTGGTCCTCTGGCATTTGGAACACAGTTTTCCTTTCCCATGGAACACTGTGATTATCTTGTTCTTTGGAAGATAGCAGAGAGCATTGGTTATATATGGAATCTAGACTTGTATTACTAAGGTCTAAATAATGGCTATACCATTTCTTGTGACTTTGGGCTATTATCTCATCTGTTTCTCAGTGTGCTCATCTATTTGGATGAGAAGAATAATTGTAATAATATGGAGAGGAAAGCCTGGCTCATAGCAAGTGCTCAATTAATGTTTAGTGATACTGATGCTGTTATTCTCCTTTATGACTATGAGTGCATCTTGTGCAAAGATATTATTCTCTTTCTTGGGTCTGCCAAAATTTCTGTCCTCAAGGAAACTAATCAATACTCTTTCTTTCTATTCTGTTTTTTTCTTTCTCCCTTTTCCTTCCCATCTCTCTTTTCTAACATAAACTATAACTCAGTATCTCCCCCTGGTATACAGGGTAACAAGTAAGATGCTACTTGCATATTTATTAAAAAGAGTTCCATTATGGGCAAAAATATGTTAATAGAGGCAGAAACAAAGTATTGTCTTTGGAAATTAGAAACCGTCATTATGGATGAGATACCATATGAGATAAAATTTGAAAGACAACTAGAATAGAGGCTAAAGTTATTTAGAAAATGAAAGCTATTATTTTGAAATAATAGTTTAAAGGACATATTTAATATGAGGGGATAAAAGCACTATACACAAATAAAATTTCATTTTTAGTAGCTTCAGTCTCTAAATAAATCTCACATGATTATAATTTAAGTCCTACTGATTCTGAGCATGTGTTGGAATTTAGTTTTGATTCTAGTTAAGGCTACTTTCAGGCAACATTTCAGTAGCCGGTAGATAAAATGGAACATCTGGTTCTCTTTCTTCTTTCTCTTTTCTTTGGCCTACACCCATTCTTACTCCTCATACTAGCTTTCAACTTAATCTATCCAAGTAGTTTCAGGACCTTTAGAAGTTGTTTTCTGCAATCAGTCTCCTTGTTATTAAAACCTTTAACAATTCAGTCTTTATTTCTCATACCTTTAATGAGTGGGAATATTTAAATCTACTGTAGCCTTTTCCATCTAGCTCAGGATCTTTTTTGTGTGTATGTTAGAAAAAGAACAGACATGGTAGTGTGTCTGCTACATACTAGCAACTTGCCTTGGACAAATTCATCAGCTTCTCTAAACACTGATTTCCTTATTTGAAAATTGGGGCTAATCATATTTACCTCACAGAATTAGCTTTTTGCAGAAGTAAATCTGCTGATAAACAAAGTGCTTTACACAGTTCCTGACTTGCAACGCAAGCAGTTTAGGAAAGCTTGAATCCTCAGTGACAGTGGGAAACTTAATTTTACAGCTCAGAATTGTGGTATCAATTGTTTATTCTCCCTAGAATAGATGACTTTGTTTTACTAACTTTCTTATCGTGCCTCATTCCAGCCTGCCTTCTTGCCAGCTGGCTTCAATAATATTGTCAGACAAACCTAGAGACAGACCTGGAGTGGAGGAGGAGGGTGTGTTCGTGAAAGCCCAAGGTTCTTTGCATAAAAGACAAGCCCTAATTTTGTTCTGCCCTCATCCATGATGTCGCTTATTGTAAATTTTTGGAGAACAGTCACCAAATCCTATTTGGATTCCTCATTTACTTCACCTCAGTCTTGCACGGGGACATGCATTAGAATAGGAACTACAGCCTGCACATATACATGTTTTAGGGACCCTGTCATGATCAGAGTGCACCAATAGGGTATCTCAGTAGCATGGGAATCTCTTAAGCTTCTTAATCTTAGCAATGTTGGGAATGTGGAGAAATCAAGACTGGAGGGAGGGCAAAGCAATGCCACTGAAGGCTGTTTCCTGCTTCTTCCTTCCTTGCTTACCAACAGATGTTATGAAGAATGAGAATGAGGAGGAAACAAACTGAGAGATGCCAGCAGAAATTTTCTTATTCTGGGCATTTCTACAGATTCAAAAAGAGCAAATGAATAAAATTAAATAAAGCTGCTAAGAGGACAGAAACGTGTCTTTCTCTCATTACTAGTCCTGGCACTGTATCACATACTTGGATGCACACCAAAAGTAGGAAGCTTGCTCTTACATGGTCAAATCTCTTTGGTTAAAATAACCAAAATATTTTAGTATATTATACTCTCTTAGTTAGCTAATTGCTAGAATCACAGTTCCTAATAGTTTAAATCTAATGTTAGTGGTAGAATATCAGTGATATTATACTGACTCTGATTTAGCAAGGTTATAAATGGAAGTTTGCTGAAGCAATTACCAAAGTTTGATCACAAACCTGTATCATTACTGTAAAAAGAGCAGCTGGGCAAGCAATGCCAAGGCGATAAGCTGGTATGATCTGCTGTGTACATAAGCTGATCTATATCAGCAGTGCTTTCAGATCCCTAGGTATTAGTAAGACTTTATTTGGAAGGAGTAAAATGCATTCCCAGTTCTGATGCACCAGAGACAAACATGGACAGCCAAAGTATTGATACTTACTTTCTCAAAATTGATCATTGCTGTGGTGGAGATTATACTGATGGATACTAGTGGATAATACTAATTATCCACTAAAACTGCTTTTTGCTTTTATAGCGAGCACATGACTGGACTATACTTCCCAGACTTTCTTTCAGTTAAGTGCAGCCCCGTGCCTAAGATTACATCATGGAATGTGACTTGAAGTGAATTTGCCCACTTCACCTGGGACCCAAGGCAACGGATGACACTCCTTAACGTGCTCTTCTCTTTGTCCCCTTCTCTTTTCTGTTGTTCGTTCTGAAATGGTGTCAGTTCTATGTGTCAACCTGGCTAGGCTACAGCCCTCAGATAGCAATACTAATCTAGGTGTTGCTGTAAAGCTATTTTGTAGATGTGATTGATATCTGAGTTAACCTTAAAAGAGAGTATCCTCAGGATGGAACTAATCCAATCAGTTGAAAGTCTGTAAGAAGAATTGAGATTTGAGGAAGAAGAAATTCTACCTGGGAACTGAAACCTGGGTTTCTGCCTGCGAATTTCCAGCCCACCCTTGTGGGGAAGACTGTGTTATGGATTTTAGGCTTGCCTAGCCAGCCCACATAATCTCATAGACAGGTTCCTTGCAATAAATCTCTTGATATATATCATCTTACTGGTTCTGTTTTTATGGTGGAATCCTTCCTGATATATCCTATAAGTTATTTTCTTCTCTAGTACCTTCTCTCCCATATTCTCTTCTCATTTCCCACTGGCTTGAACCCATGGTGATCCCTGTAGATAGTGAAACTATCCCCAAGAGTGAAGGAACACTATGAGGGGAGGTACTTGGGTCCTCAAATGCCCATACAGAGGAAAACTGCCCAGGCAAACTGGACCACTGACATCAGAACTATTATATGAGTGGGAAATAAATGTTTTTGTTCCTTAAGCTACTCTCCTTATGAGTCTCTTTGTTATAGATACCTACCTACCTTTCCCCCCAACTAATATGATTACCATTTCAAAAGTACTATTCCTTTTGGTGTTCTGTATATGGATATTAACGTGGCTGAGACTCTAATATTGGTCTTTATATAGGATATGTACATAGGTTTTGTCAGTGGTCAAATCAGTGTCAGACACTCATCAACACTTGGGTGCTAATTTATACCAAACAGTCTGGAAATACCACAGCATACAAGTTAGATGGTATCACTGCCATTCCTGAGCTCACAGTCATAAGCAGTAGCAGACAGAGTGCATAACTTGTTCAAGGAAGGGGAAGATGTACAGCTTGGTGGAGGACTGAATACCATCCATACATGATGAGCCTAGGGAGATATGCAAAGAACAGATACTATAGGGCCTTTTAAGCCATGGGAAGGTGGTTGGGCTCTATCTTCAGAATAATGGAGGAGTTATTTGTAGTTTTCCAAGATCAGTCTGGTTGCACTGTGGAGAATGGGCTGGAGAAAAGCAAAAATATAAGGAAGGGAAGCAAGTAGGAGGCCATGTCATTAATCCAGCCAGATGATGACACCTGGCATGCAAGCAGCAGCAGTGGGCATAGAGAAAGGCGATTTGACTCTAGAGATCATTGATGGCTGCTCCCGCCTCATATTAGGAGGAAGGACCCAGGACTGGCAAATTTCCCTTTGAGGTAATTAAGCCAATGAGGTAACCAGAGATCAGAGCTGAAGAAGGAGGTTAGGTGGTGAGGGGGAGGGAGAGAAGATAGTGCTTTGTGTCTGGTTGGTTTGACAACGCTGTGGAAGCAGTTAAGTAAATGGGTCTATATGAGTTTAGGTAGATGTTAGCTGCTGAAACAGACAAACTCTTACTAGTTTAACACAATGAAATTTTGTTTCTCAAAAGTATACAATGTGGGTTGGAGGGCTGAGATGTAATCTGCTTCATAAAATAATTCAGACTCTATCTAGGTCTTCTGTCTAGATAACTGAAATACTTTCATTTTCCTGACAGAACACGTTTTGCACATGAAGGTTTTATGGGCTAACCCTAGACGTGGAGAATATAAGTTCTTATTTCTACTGTCTGCAACCCATGACATAATCACTCTGAACTGCAAAGGTGGCTGCAAAATACATTTTAGGCCCATGCCCATAAAGCACAGGTGAATTCAGATACTGGTAAACATCAATAGTCTCTGACAAGGTTTCTGAACCTGAGAAAGAATGAGGCCGAAACATACAGTTAATTGCTGTGGGTCTAGGTTTGCATCTAGTTATTTGGTTTATAAATAGTATTTGAAGTAATGAATGCAGAAAAAATTGTCAATGTAAACTCTACAGGAGTGGGCTTAGGATAAAGGTATTGAAGAATATTAATTTAAGGAATGAACAAAGAAAGAACTTGAAAATTGAAAAGCAGAGCCAGAGATGTCAGAGTACAGTGTCACAGAATCTCCAAGAAGAGAGTGTGTCTAGGAGGAAACGGTCATCAGTGTTAAAGGAGTATCTAAAGTGTAGGGTATGGGTTAGGGGATGACACTCCTGCTCTTGGCCACAGGTATCAGAGTGGAAACTGTATTTCACAAAGTAGCAGAACACTTGGGAGATTATAAGGCAGAAGCAGTGAAGGTAGTTGATCTGTCAACTCTTCCTAGAAAATAGAAACAGCAAACACATAGAAAATAACTTTTAAAAAAGATATCTATGATATTGTGATTTATAATAAGAGCTATGTATTTGGTCTTTGTTCCTGGCACAGAGCCCCTAAAACCCCTGGAGTTTCCTAAGTGAGAGGAGCCAAAAAGATTAATGACAATAATAAGGCATTGTAATGCCAATGAGGTGACTTGGGGACCCCCGACTAAGGATGGGAGCTTGTTGCCACGTGAGAACCAACCACGTGATTAGAGGAATGTAGCGTTCAGTCCCAGCCCCTGACCTGTAGGGAAGAGAGGAGTTAGAGGGTGACATCATGCCTTTATGATGAAGCCATCAGAAAACCCCAAAGGAGAGTGCTTGGAGAGCTTCTGGGTTGGAGAGCACATGGAGAATTGGGGAGAGCGGCATGTCCAAACAGGGCATGGATGCTCCCCATCCTTTCCCCACACCTTGCTCTATGCACATCTTCCATTTAGCTGTTTCTGAGTTTTATTTATCCTTCTATAATACACTGGCAATCTAGTAAGCAAAATATGCTTCTGAGTTCTACGAGCAGTTCTGGTGAATAAACTGACCTAGAGGAGTGGAGTCATTGGAATTTCCAATCTATAGGTGCTTGGTAAGAAGTCCAGGTGGCAATCTGGACTTTGATTGACAACTGAAGTGTTGAGGGTGGGGAGCAGCCTTGGAGGATTGAACCCTTAACCTATGGGCTGATGCTATCTCCAGGTAGTGTCAGAACTGAGTTGAATTGTTGGAGAATTGGGCTTCCCTGATAGCTCAGTTGGTAAAGAATCTGCCCACAATGCAGGAGACCCCAGTTCAAGTCTTGGGTCATGAAGATAGGTCTAGAGGCTTTTGATTTATAGAAGGGCACACTGTGGAAAATTCTTCAAGAGATGGGAATACGAGACCACCTGACCTGCCTCTTGAGAAACCTATGTGCAGGTCAGGAAGCAACAGTTAGAACTGGACATGGAACAACAGACTGGTTCCAAATTGGGAAAGGAGTACATCAAGGCTGTATGTTGTCACTCTCCTTATTTAACTTGTATGCAGAGTACATCATGAGAAACACTGGGCTGGAAGAAGCACAAGCTGAAATCAAGATTGCTGGAAAAAATATCAATAACCTCAGATATGCAGATGATACCACCCTTATGGCAGAAAGTGAAGAGGAACTAAAAAGCCTCTTGATGAAAGTGAAAGTGGAGAGTGAAAAAGTTGGCTTAAAGCTCGACATTCAGAAAACGAAGATCCTGGTGTCTGGTCCCATCACTTCATGGGAAATAGATGGGGAAACAGTGGAAATAGTGTCAGACTTCATTTTGGGGGCTCCAAAATCACTGCAGACGGTGACTGCAGCCATGAAATTAAAAGACACTTACTCCTTGGAAGAAAAGTTATGACCAACCTAGATATCATATTAAAACACAGAGATACTACTTTGCCAACAAAGGTCCATCTAGTCAAGGCTGTGGTTTTTCCAGTGGTCATGTATGGACGTGAGAGTTGGACTGTGAAGAAGGCTGAGCACCAAAGAATTGATGCTTTTGACTGTGGGTGTTGGAGAAGACTCTTGAGAGTCCCTTGGACTGCAAGGAGATCCAACCAGTCCATCCTAAAGGAGATCAGTTCTGGGTGTTCATTGGAAGGACTGATGCTAAAGCTGAAACTCCAGTACTTTGGTCACTTCATGCGAATAGTTGACTCATTGGAAAAGACTCTGATGCTGGGAGGGATTGAGGGCAGGAGGAGAAGGCAACAACAGAAGATGAGATGGCTGGATGGCATCACTGACTCAATGGATGTGAGTTTGAGTGAACTACAGGAGTTGGTGATGGACAGGGAGGCCTGGCCTGCTGCAGTGCATGGGGTTGCAAAGAGTCAGACACAACTGAGAGACTGAACTGACTGATACAAATTAAGTTAGTTTAACCAGAAGCAAACTGGAAATTTCATGGAGTTTTTGGAAAAGAGTGGCTCTTACTTAGGAGATAACAGAAACTGTTGGATATATGCTTGGAGCTTCACGCTGTGAATGGAAGACCTGCCTTAGAATAAAGTCAATATAGAGGACACTGAGAGATAGGCAGGGACCTGACATGTGAGCTCCTGGGTTCATCCAGTTTAAAAATCTACTCTTGACTTGTTCAGTTACACAAGTCAATATGTTCCATTTTATTTCCTGTTAAACTAATTTGAGTTGAACTGCTGCGATTCATGGGGTCACAAAGAGCCGGACACGAACAGGAGTTGGTGATGGACAGGGAGGCCTGGCCTGCTGCAGTGCATGGGGTTGCAAAGAGTCAGACACAACTGAGAGACTGAACTGACTGATACAAATTAAGTTAGTTTAACCAGAAGCAAACTGGAAATTTCATGGAGTTTTTGGAAAAGAGTGGCTCTTACTTAGGAGATAACAGAAACTGTTGGATATATGCTTGGAGCTTCACGCTGTGAATGGAAGACCTGCCTTAGAATAAAGTCAATATAGAGGACACTGAGAGATAGGCAGGGACCTGACATGTGAGCTCCTGGGTTCATCCAGTTTAAAAATCTACTCTTGACTTGTTCAGTTACACAAGTCAATATGTTCCATTTTATTTCCTGTTAAACTAATTTGAGTTGAACTGCTGCGATTCATGGGGTCACAAAGAGCCGGACACGACTGAGCAACTGAACTAACTAACTATGCTCTTTGCAATAAAAAGATCTTTATTTCCAAATGCATCAGTAAGATTTGGCTGATATAAATAGAGGACATAGGTGGAAAGGAATATCCTCCTTCCTGAAGAGAATTACAACTTGATTGTCAGACAGCTTGCTCTGTGTATCACTAGGGTAGGTTGATTTAAAAGAGCAATGAGAGTTGCCATTTCTTTTCAAATTATCTCTATACCAGCCTATTTGGGTATATGATATCCTGTGATTAGGAATCTATTATTTTAAGATATTCCTTTCCTAGTATATTTTATTCCCTTATATTTTATTTCATTTCATGATTTTATTTTGTTAGGCTGTATTATTGCTTATGGTTTCCATCTTATTCACTATTTATGTTTTAACACTAGGTTGCAGTCTATGGGGCTGCAAAGAGTTGGACATGACTGAGTGACTGAACAGCAATACAAAATGTTTTAACAGAAGTATCTTGAAATTAACCTGCATGGAATCCTAGTGTACATACTGAAAAAGGGGAACAGATATTTGGTGGCTGGGAATGGTGGGACCTAAAACACCTCCATTTAGACCCGGAACCCGTAATATATAGTTTGGAAACCCAGGTTCGATCCCTGGATCGTGAAGATCCCCTGGAGAAGAGAATGGCTACCCACTCCAGTATTCTTACCTGGAGAATCCCATGGACGGAGGAGCCTGGCAGGCTACAGTCCATGGGTTGCAAAGAGTCAGACACAACTGAATGACTAACACTGCTACTACTAAGGCGCAGAAGTCTTTTAGGTTTGTTTGTTTTTCTTTCTTGTCAAATAAGCATGTTTTTAAAAGTCTTATAGAATTTAAAGATACATAATAAAAGTAAGTTAAAAGTCAATGAGAAAATGACTTCTTTTTGCTAACTTTCCCAGAAGACATTCCTTAAGCCTCTCATGCACACTCCTGGTCCCACTCTTCAGTGAAGAAACCACTTTCAATATTTTTAGCTATTGCTACTGATATTAATTCCACATTTTAAATGAAATGCTTGAATTGCCGCTTCCTTTAGTTTCACTAGTGGACTAGTTAGCTTCTATATAACCATTGCTTCCAATCCTTTTTCACTCATCTTCCCAATATAGTCACAACAGAGTAATTTATTTTTTTTTCCATTGATATACATGATGATTTTTTTATTTTTCGTTTAATGCTTTATTCTATTTTACAGTACTGTATTGGTTCTGCCATACATTGACATGAATCAGCCACAGGTGTACACAATCTCCCCATGCTAAAGCCCCCTCCCACCTTCCTTCCCCATCCATCTCCCCGGTTCATCCCACACCGGCCCCAAACATCCTGTATCCTGTATTGAACATAAACTGGCGCTTCATCTCCCATATGATTGTATACATGTTTTGTTGCCATTCTCCCAGATCTTCCCACCCTCTCCCTTTCCCTCTAAAGCCAAAAGTCTGTTCTATACCTCTGTGTCTCTTATATTGTCTCACTTTCGGGGTCATCATTGCTATCTTCTAAATTACATATATATGTGTCAGTATACTGTATTGATGTTTTTCTTTCTGGCTTACTTCACTCTGTATAATCGGCTCCAGTAAGCTACCTAAAAATCCTCACTTTATTATATTATTTCCAGGTTTTTCTAATACATATTCATTAAATATATAAGTATGATAACAATTTTTATTTTTAATTATTTTTATATTTTCTAAATTTATTTTATTTGGTAAGTCTTTCTAAGTAGCATTAACAGATAAATCAGAGAGCAGATATGTTACATAATTTGGGTCACTTCACTTAAATGTTTCTCTTTCTAAAGGACAGACTATTTCAAGAGAAAGGCTTCTCTCCTCATGTCTGAGATAATTTTAATATGTCCTTTTGCACATCAAAAACAAAGGAAAACACACACCAAAAAAACCTGTCCCTTTAACAAAAACGTAAAACTAAAATGGAAGGTCTCAATAATGCCCCTGATTCCCTTTAGGCACTAAATACAGAGTCTGCAGTCCAGAGAACCAGATCCTGTGGTCAGTAAGAGAATATTTGAGCAGCGATTTGAGGTTGCCTTCTTGTAAACTGAACATGAAAGTTCAAACAGAATGGGAAATTATAAAGGGGCTGAGACGGAGGGAGAGGTACTCTGTGAATCAAAACCTGTGCATTGTAACAAGTTATGATTTCTGTCTCTTTTATTTTCCTTCCATGATAAAGTTTTCAGGAAAATTCAGTCTACAAAACATTCTAAGGTGAGGCAATAGAATGGCTGCTGCCTCTGTTACTTGTAACTTTATTCCGAATTAAAGAATAATTCTACCCTTGAGTGAGGGGAAGTTAGGATCCAGCTGGGGCAGAGAGCATCAGAATGTAAAAACCTACAAGGCATGTTTTAATATTTGTTGATCATCAAAATAATTTGTACCTTCATATGAATACAGATTCCTCAAAGTCCTATCAAGTGTCTAATTTGTTTTTTCACTGAGTATGTATTATTATTAATAAGTTCTCCAGGGATTGTTTATATCCAGAATGTCAAAAAATTATTGTAATGGGGGAAGAGAAACACAGGTGAAATACCCATTATCTGATGAAACAATGGCTTCCAAAACAAGATCTTAGAGTCATAAGTCTTATTTTATTATATTAAATGTTTGTACTTTTTTTAGTTTAACCATTCAAGACTGCACTTTCAACCAGAAAAAATAGGCTTATTGGACCAGAAAAATAAGCTTATGGTTACCATATCATAGGCATGGTACCTGTTATTCTTGAAGGAATCTCATTTTTACAACAAATGCCTTACCAATTACCACTTGAAGCTAGTGAAAACAAGAGGCCACAGGTAGCTGGAATATAGGCTTAAAGTTACTCAGGGAATTTTATAGCTTGGAAGAAACAGGCTCCTTTGGACTCTCTATAGATTGTAGAGGACCTTGATTTCAAGCATACTCTGTTAGGTTACATGCAGCAGCCAGAAATCCAGATTGATTTCCCAGGAAGTTTCCCTACCTCTCTGTAGGGTAGTTTGGAGAGGGAAGAGAGTACTTCTGTCTTACTGCTTGAGTCTTATTTGAACTTTATGTACGTTAGTAAATCCCCTACTTGATAACTGATTGCTGTGGCATTTCAGAAGTCAACTTCTACTTACTTTGTGTAAACATAGGGAAGTGCATATATTTATACAATGGAATATTACTCAGTCAAAATAATAACTGAATATCATTCAGTTATTATTTTGTAGTAACCTTTAAAAATCAAAGAAATTATGTCATTTGCCGCAATATGGATGGACCTAAACATTATCTTACTAAATGAAAAAAGCCAGACAAAGACAAATATCATGACATAATTTTTATTTGGAACAACATTACACAAATGAAATTACAAACAAAGAAAATTAACTTATATTTACCAAAGGAGAAAAGGAGACGAGGGATAAATTTAGAAGTTTGGGATTAACATATACATGCTACTATATGTAAAATAGATTACCAAATTGAACCTATTGTATAACACAGGAAACACTACTTAATATTTTGTAATAACCTATAAGG
>SJYC01118264.1:0-17093 GCA_006408675.1 Madoqua kirkii | reverse complement strand
TGTTCTAGTTCTGTGAAAAATACTGTTGGTAGCTTGATGGGGATTGCATTGAATCTGTAAATTGCTTTGGGTAGTATACTCATTTTCACTATATTGACTCTTCCGATCCATGAACATGGGATATTTCTCCATCTATTAGTGTCCTCTTTGATTTCTTTCATCAGTGTTTTATAGTTTTTGATATATAGGTCCTTAGTTTCTTTAGGTAGGTATACTCCTAAGTATTTTATTCTTTTCGTTGCAATGGTGAATGGAATTGTTTCCTTAATTTCTTTTTCTATTTTCTCATTATTAGTGTATAGGAATGCAAGGGATTTCTGGGTGTTGATTTTATAACCTGCCACTTTACTATATTCATTGATTAGCTCTAGTAGTTTTCTGGTCGAGTCTTTAGGATTTTCTATGTAGAGGATCATGTCATCTACAAACAGCGAAAGTTTTACTTCTTCTTTTCCAATGTGGATTCCTTTTATTTCTTTTTCTGCTCTGATTGCTGTGGCCAAAACTTCCAGAACTATATTGAATAGTCGTGGTGAAAGTGGGCACCCTTGTTTTGTTCCTGACTTTACGGGAAATGCTTTCAGTTTTTCACCATTGAGGATAATGTTTGCTGTGGGTTGGTCATATATAGCTTTTATTATGACAACAGAGTAATTTAATAGCTAGTATTTGTTTAAATTATTTTGGCTATTTAATATTACTCTGTGCTAGTCAGATACTCTACTGTTTTTACATGTTTGTTCAGTTCAGTCACTCAGTCGTGTCCAACTCTTTGTGACCCCATGAATCGCCAGGTCTCCCTGTTCATCACCATCTCCCAGAGTTCACTCAGACTCACCTCTATCGAGTCCGTGATGCAATCCAGCCATCTCATCCTCTGTCGTCCCCTTCTCCTCCTGCCCCCAATCCCTCCCAGCATCAGAGTCTTTTCCAATGAGTCAACTCTTCGCATGAGGTGGCCAAAGTACTGGAGTTTCAGCTTCAATTTGTTCAGTTCAGTCACTCAGTCGTGTCCAACTCTTTGTGACCCCATGAATCGCCAGGTCTCCCTGTTCATCACCATCTCCCAGAGTTCACTCAGACTCACCTCTATCGAGTCCGTGATGCAATCCAGCCATCTCATCCTCTGTCGTCCCCTTCTCCTCCTGCCCCCAATCCCTCCCAGCATCAGAGTCTTTTCCAATGAGTCAACTCTTCGCATGAGGTGGCCAAAGTACTGGAGTTTCAGCTTCAGCATCATTCCTCCCACAGAAATCCCAGGGTTGATCTCCTTCAGAATGGACTGGTTGGATATGTTTCATAGCTTCTTGCTTTTCCTGGACTTAATAACTGCTTCAATTTTTCCATTAGCTTAGTTTTCAAATTAAATGAGCCTATTATTAATTAGATCCCAAATTCAAATAGCTCTGTTAACTCCTGTCAGTATAATTTTCCAAATGGTCAGCTAAAGAAAATCTTCTCTTTCTTGTGTTTCACCTGCAGAGCCATCTCTTCTTTTTTCTGTTTATAGAGGATACTATTATGACCCATTGCATTGTTTTCTGGGGACGTCTTTCACCATCCTTTTAGAGTTTCTCTCTACTGATAGCCTGTGTGTTGAATCTCCTATATACAGGATCTCAAATCATTTCCTTTCTAAATTCATTTGATTTGCTGTATAGCTTCTTAGTAGTTTTATGTAGGATGCTCACAGAAATTAATTTAAAATCTGTGCATTTTGGGAATGCTTTTATTCTGTCTGTTACTCGGTTGATAACTTGGCTGAGTATAGAATTTTAAGTTGAAAATTAGTTCCCTCAGTCTTGTGCTATTACTTTATTGTCTTTTAACTGCTAATTAAAAGTCTGAATAGATTAGTTCTCCCCTGTGTAAACATTTAAAATCCTTTCTTTATTTTTACTTATTTCTCATTTTGGGGAGCCAGTTCTCTCTGGGTCTCTGGCATTTCTACAGATTTTATGAGCTAAGGCACCGATAGCCTGTTGTTCTGAACAATATTTTCAAAGACATTTATAAAGAAAACAGCCTTGGAAGATATAATGTTTCTTCAATGGAGGGCATATTTGGTTGTCATCCAGGATATTAAGGCAGAGTTTCGCTCTTATGCAAAGTTTAAGTGGGTTTTCTTAAAGCCCACTATGAAAGAATCGATTTCCCCAAGCTCAGGATTTCTCAGCTGTGACACAAACCCACAGCACGTGCAGCATCCACCTGGATTGCTCTGTGCTGCCTCCATGGGACTTAGGGAGCAAGGAGAATCATATGAATATGAAACTCATCCTGCTTGTTGTTTGGTAATAAAGTCCTTTGTCTCTAATTGAGAAACATTTAATCTTCTGCCGATCAATGAAACTCTGGCACGATTGTTTGCTTAAAAACTGGATAAAATTTCAGACTCTTCTAGTTATTGATGGCGATGATTGGTTATGAAACTTTTTAATTTATTTTAGGGGCCCTCAGTAAGGTCTTTTGTGTTAATGTTTTCCAGAAATACAGAGCCAATGAGATAAACATATGCATATCCATATGTGAGTGTGATATAATGAATTGGCTAATGCTATTATAGAGGCTACAGAGTCCCAAGATCTGCAGTCAGCAAGCTGGAGACCCAGTAGAGCTGATGTATAGTTCTAGTCCACTTTCGAAGGTCTGAGAACCAAGAGGGCTGATCGTGTATATTCCAGTGCAAAGGCATTGGACTAAAGATCTGTGACCCTTTAGATTAGGGTCTTTTTGACAATCGCAGCCTTTTTGTTCTATTCAAGTCTCCAGTTGGTTGGATGAGGTCCATTCATATTAAGGAGAATCATCTGCTGTACTTGGTCTACTGATTGAAATGTTAATTTCATCCAGAAACATCTTCATAGACACACCCAGAATAATATTTAGCCAAAAGTCTGAGCACCCTGTAACGCAATCAAGTTAACATAAAATTAACTGCAACAAATCCAGCCCTTGTCAACTTGGCACCCAGTGTGTCTTCTTAAATCATATTAATTCCCAAATAAACATTATCATATGTTCATAATTCCATCTAACCCCTTCTTCAGAAGAGAGGGAAAGTCCATGAATAATGTTCATTTTTTGATGTCCTGTAAATTGAATACTATGATGTAAAGGAAATACATTTTATATTATATGACAAGAGAATAAGAGAAGGAAGAAAACAAAGTTATTTGCTTAACATACACACACATATCCATAACAAAATAAGGAGAAAATACTCATGACAGTTAACAGTGCCCATTTTTCTATACCTGGTCATGTGGTTGTAGCTGGTAGAAGAACCAGACTTCTACCATCCATTCCACAGTCCTTTAACAAGCACCTCAGTCGCTAGTGGTTCTTTTTCTTGTGGGGTGAATGAATCTTCATTCCTGAAGGATCTGGGTCATTAGTAGTCCTGCCTAGATTGAGTTATTATAGTTTTCCATTAACATTAATCACAGGGCATGGTGATACCGAGGGGTCTTAATGGGCCTCCTGTACTCCATACATAATGGACATTACCTCCATTACTCTATTAGGAATAGCAGTTCATTTCCCCTGTGGTAGTCCAGATTAATCACACCAGCTAGCCCTGTAACTCCCTCTCTGCCTCTTGTCCATCATTGTGAATATTTTGCATTGAGATGATTCAAATCTCAATATTTAATCTTCATATCTCTTAGTTCAAATTCAGATTTTTATGGGCCATCAGTTAGCCAGTCTACTCTCTTTCATCCTTCTCAGGTGCCACCAGTGATGCAATTAGCAGTGCCTAGGGGCTTATATCGTGTAGGATAGAGATGGCTGTAGTGGTTCACTCTGTTGGGTAAGAGGCCTATTAGAGACAGGACCATAAATGGGAAGCCACCCCAAATGGTATCAGCTTCTCAGATGTAGGAGTAGTTATCCTACATTGCATGAAGTTATTAGCATACTAGCAGAGATCTGTCCTCAGAACAGAGGATAAAGTAGTTAATTTTAGTCACTGTAACTAAGGGTCAGGAACAAAACTACAAAATGTATACAGAAATGGTGGAAATATCGTGTTTATACAACCAGAGTTATCATCAAGGGCAGGCAGGCTGTGTACAGTGTAACTCCAGGCACCACCATCTGCAATGATGTGGATGGTGCACCTCTGGTATTTTGAAAAGTGGTAATCTTACTCTCCACTTGGCATAAAGACTTATTCTACCATGAAATCACTTGTGTGGTATTTACAAATTTCCTACCACAAGGCTAGAAGGGTCGTGAACCAGGTTTTACCTTTTCCCATGTCTGTGCATGGGTGCTAAGTTGCTGCAGTTGTGTCAACTCTGCAACGCTATGGACTGTAATCTGCCAGGCTCTTCTGTCCATGGGATTCTCCAGGCAAGAATACTGGAGTGGGCTGCCATGCCCTCCTCCAGGGGGTCTTTCCGATCCAGGCTTCAAACCCACATCTCTTAAGTCTCCTGCATCGGCAGGCAGGTTCCTTACTACAGGTTCTTTACTACTAGCGCTAGCTGGGAAGCCCTTTCCCATGTCTATCACCCATAAATGTGATGAAGCCACAAACAGAGCCTTAGGTAACTTAACAGGGAGAATGTCTTTAAGAGATACCAAAAAGCAATAGAACATAGACAAGAGGGTTCAAGACCTAGTCATTTGGAGAAAGCACAATACATTTAAAATATCAGTTCTGAGCTTTTCTACGCACGATAAAATGCCTACCTGTTCACTATATACTGTCTCTGTGAAAGGAAGAAAATTCACAAAGATTTTTCAATGACTGATAATTTTAGTAAAATTATTGACACTTGAGGAGGTCTGTTTTAGCTTGTCAGACAAGCAGAGGGTAAGAGCTTTTATAGACCCTGGGAGGGGCTACATGCAGCAACAGCACAGTCAGCTCTGACAGGCATCTTGAAATTTGTCATGGGGTGGTCTGACCAGCATCATCTTGATTGTTTTAGGTACAGTTAATCTTCAGTCACAGAGCTGGTTTGTTTCCATTTCCTTGAGGCCAGTTCTTGGATTTGTGGCAGCTTATGTCATGGCTACAGTCTGGTCATTGTGTAGTTAACTTCTTCTTCCACATAACAGGAATCTATTTCCCACAGTTGTGTAAGCTAGAAATCCAAGATGAAGGCATCAGCAAGGTAGATTTGATTCTAAGGCCTCTTTTTGCTTTCAGGCAGCCACCATCCAGCTCTGCGCTCACATACCATCTTCTTTATGTAAGTGTAAATAGTGATGGTCTTTATTTTGTGGTCCCCTGGATCAGTTAGCATCAGCATCACCTGGGAACTTAGATATCTAGATTCTCAGACTGGCAAAAGTTTGAGAAATGCTGCATCAGAATCATCTGATGGACTGTTAAAACACAGCTTCTCCTCATTCCCCATTCACCCTCTCTACTCCAGACCTGATTTAGCAGTCTGGAGTGAGGCTTGGGAATGTGCTATTATTGGAGAGAAAGTTTTCTTAAAAAATAGTTTCCATCCCAAGATTGGTAAATGTATTAGGAAAAGTTTTTTTGGACTAGTGAAACAGCATATGTTTCATATAATCCCTAAGAGGACAATTTCCAGACAGTTGGATTGTCTGCATCAAAATACAAAGTTCTAAATTTGGCAGGATTTCCCATTTCTAATGTTATTTGCTATGGGACTGTGAAGTCTTCAGAAATCTTTTATAAAACATTAACACAGAAAAACTTCAAGAGCTCACAGAGTTTGTTTCAAATTTAGCAGAAAAATAAGACCCTGCATATTACTCATGTAAATAGCCACTATTAACTGAATTTGAAAAGTAGTTTCTAATGAGTATAAAATAAGCAACCAAGTTCATATTTCAGTGTCATTTGAGAATCTTTTGCCAGTATCCTAGAAAAAAAGGAAAATAAAGAATGGTCCACACACTTCTTACAAAAATTTTTTTCTCATTCTTTGATAGTATATTACTGTTCCTAGGCCCAGCAATGGCAATCTGTATGCATTAGAGGACTGTGTGTCTACCAGCACAGATGCACCGAGCCAGTGAAATGACTTTGGAAAAACAGTGAACATGTTAGGAAACTGGGTAACCCCACCCCATCCATTAGGTGGGCTTCCCTTGTAGCTCAGTTGGTAAAGAATCTGTCTGCAATGCAGGAGATGTGGGTTCGATTCCTGAGTTAGGAAGATCCCCTGGAGAAGGAAATGGAAACCTACTCCAGTATTTGCCTGGAGATTCCCATGGGCAGAGGAGCCTGGCAGGCTGCTATCAATGGGTTTGCAAGAACTGGACATGACTTAGCAACTAAACCACCGCCACCACCACTAATATCATAGTAGATACAAAAGTTATGTTTTGTTGTCTTTGAGAATAGCCATGATAGACTGGTTCCAAATTGGGAACGGAGTACGTCAAGGCTGTATATTGTCATCCTGCTTATTTAACTTATATGCAGAGTACATCATGAGAAACGCTGGACTGGAAGAAGCACAAGCTGGAATCAAGTTTGCTGGGAGAAATATCAATAACCTCAAATATGCAGATGACAACACACTTAGAGTAGAAAATGAAGAAGAACTAAAGAGCCTCTTGATAAAAGTGAAAGAGGAGAGTGAAAAAGTTGGCTTTAAACCTCAACATTCAGAAAACTAAGATCTGGTCCCATCACTTCATGGCAAATAGATGGGGAATCAGTGAGAGACTAATTTTTGGGGCCCCCAAATCACTGAAGATGGTGACCGCAGCCACAAAATTAAAAAACACTTGTTCCTTGAAAGAAAAGTTATGACCAACGTAGACAGCATATTAAAAAGTAGAGACATTACTTTGCTGACAAAGGTCAATCTAGTCAAAGCTATGGTTTTTCCAGTAGTCAGCTATGGATGTAAGAGTTGGACTATAAAGAAAGCTGAGCACCGAATAACTGATGCTTTTAAACTGTGATGATGGAGAAGACTCTTGAGAGTCCCTTGGACTGCAAGGAGATCCAACCAGTCCATCCTAAAGGAAATCAGTCCTGAATATTCATTGGAAGGACTGATGTTGAAGTTGAAACTCCAATACTTTGGCCACCTGACGTGAAGTACTGACTCATTTGAAAAGATCCTGATGCTGGGAAAGATTGAAAGCTGGAGGAGAAGGGGATGACAGAGGATGAGATGGTTGGATGGCATCACTGACTCAAGCGACATGAGTTTGAATAAACTCCGGGAGTTGGTGATGGACAGGGAAGGCTGGCATGCTGCAGTTCATGGGGTCGCAAAGAGTTGTACATGACTGAATGACTGAACTGAACTGATGATAGACATTTCCCTACCTTTCATAGCTTAATTACTGTCACTGCACATTATTATCAGCCATTACCACAGATTCCAGAATGTGGAAAGTCATTGGAGGTGGAACAAAGGAGCCAAGTGAAACACCTGTAAGGGGTTTCAAAAGTGGTACAGTTTAGCTGCCGAAGATGACACGAAGAAGCATTGGTTCTTTCCGCCGGCTCGGGCAATACTGTGTCGGCATTTGCCTAGTGATATCCATCGGCCCCGCTCCCTCAGAGCATGCTTTACTCATTCACACATATGGTCATTCAACAAACACTTGTGCCTGATAAATATTTACTAAAGAGAAATGATCAATGTCTGTTAGCAACAGTTTTTGGAGCAGATGCTGTTTGCAGAACTTGGTAGTCATCACACAGATGCCAAACGTATAACACATTTCTGGGCTAACACCTGTCAATTGTATGGTTTTTCTCAAATTCTGAAGGAGATTTTTTGTATAATATTTTACATTGCCCTATCCTCAAGCCTGGGATTAGAACAGAAAGCAATGATCCCTGCCCCCAAGGAAGAAACAGAAACCTGTGCTGAGTGATTTGACCAAGGTCTCAGGGCTAATAAGTAGTGGGGTGGGCACGAATATATAGGTTTTTCATTCTCAAGTTCAGCAATTAAGTTAAAACACATAACAAAAGCAATGCTGTTAGGATTCATCTTCCCTTTCTAGAATACTAGGGCAAACATTTGCCTTTTTCATTTGGCAAATGAGAACAGATTGTTTTTAATCAATTCCTTTCTCAAGATACAACTGGCTGCAGAATTAAGGACAGAGGTGTAAAAGTGGTACCTTGATTCCCAAAGTTCAGATATATTCTAGGCTTTGGGGTCCCTGGTGTTTGGTACAATAGTTAGGGAACTGTAACTATTCAATGGAGGTTCCTCTCACTGTCCTATCTGCCTTCTTTTCTAGTCTCAGCTGCTCCGACCCTGGCCAGGGCAACCTACCAAGAAGGTGTAATTTCTGTAAAACAATGTGTCCTTTTGTAAAACTAGCTTTAAAGGCTTCTCCTCCTGCTGTATATGCTGAAAGTTTTCTGTTTCTAGCTGGAAAGGGACTGCATAAAAAGCCTTATAAAAAGAGGGGCACAGTATATATCCTATCTGTGGTACAGCTGTTGGTTTTGCTGCAGGGGAATCTGAGAAATTTCCTTAAGATTCCTCAAATTCCATAGTTGGTTTCATATAGCTAAAGTAAAACTAGACAAACAGAGAAAGGGTATTCAATTTTAGCTCAGACTATAAAATAAAACAAAAATAAACAGAACATGATTCAAGCTTTCCCTTGAGGTGCCTACAAGTCTTGCACAAAGTATATTGGTATAAATAAAGTCATATTTGTGCCTGGTGATGTAGCTAGGTTATATTTCTAAACATTTTGTGTATACAACTAGTAGGAGATATTACATGCTTACTTTTAAGAAGCTTTATTTTTAACATCATATTTACTGATCATGAAGCATGCTAGACAGTAAAGTCTTATTTTTAGCAAAAATAATAATAATAATAAAGCCCCTAACTATTTACTCTGCCACAGAAGTACAGATCACTCTTCACATATCCTGAACAGCTCTATGCAAGGCACCCCTTTCAAGGCAGACAATGCTCTGGTGTTTGGTCAGGGCCAGGAACATAAATTTGTCTGCTTAGTTTAAGCAAAAATGGGCTTGTTACAGAGCTATAAACAGTTTACAGAATTGTTAGGAAAGTTTAAAAGTGAGCCTCAAAGAATTGCCTGAAGAGCCCAAAGGCTGATGAGAAATTACAGAATTGATAGGCTCCTGGTGCCAAAACCAAGTGTCCCTGTCACAACCAGAAGGCCCCTGTGATCAGGAAGCCCCAGAAGCAAAACAGACATCTTCAGGAACTGCTTGCCAGCAGAACCAGCTGAAAGAGCAGAATGTCATCCTCTGCCTCCTTGTTGTTGATGTTCAGTCGTTAAGTCATGTCTGACTCTTTGTGACCCCATGGACTGCACCATTCAAGGCTCCTCTGTCCTCCACTCTTGCCCAGAGTTTGTTCAAACTCATGTCTATTGAGTCAGTGATGCTATCCAATCATCTTATCCTCTGCTGCCTTTTTCTTTTGCCCTCCATCTTTCCTAGCATCTGGGTCTTTTCTAATGAGTCAGCTCTTACATCAGGTACCTAAAGTATTAGAGCTTCATCTTTAGCATCAGTCCTTCCAATGAATATTCAGGGTTGATTTCCCTTAGGGTAGGCAGGTTTGAGCTCCTTGCTGTCCAAGGGACTCTCAGGAGTCCTCTGCAGCACCACAATTCAAAAGCGTCAATTCTTTGGCACCCAGCCTTCGTTATGGTCCAGCTTTCACATGACTACTGGAAAAACCATAGCTCTGACCATATGGACCTTTGTCTTTTGTGGCTGCAGTCACTGTCTGCAGTGATTTTGGAGCCCAAGAAAATAAAATCTGCCACCGTTTCCATTTTTTCCTATCTATTTGCCATGAAGTGATGGGACTGGGTGCCATGATCTTAGCTTTTTGAATGTTGAGTTTCAAGCCAGCTTATCTTACTGCCTTCCAAATGTCATGAAATTCCATCTGACAGAGTTGCCTCAATCAAATCCAGAGCCCAAGATGCAAAGGAGTCTAGGGAAATGTGATTTTTGCCTTTAAGCTTTCTAGCATTGAACTCAGTATTATCCATCACACTTTCCCTGTCTGCTTGCTTAGTATGGGCATATGAGATTGCTTGCTTTCTGCAACCACAAAACTGCAATGAAGGTTCCTGTGGACTGTGTGATATTTTCTCTGGGATATACCCAGGAGCAGGATAGCATGGTTAAAGGGTATATGCACACTTCTGTGGTTTTTTTTTTTTTTTTTGGCTAAGTACTATCAGAATGTCACTCTAGAATGGTTCTGCTAGTCTAACTTTCAAAAGTTTAACAAATAACTACAATTATACTATCATCATAAGATGTGAATAGTTTCTACTTTCAAGGAGGAGTCTATTTACATTTAAAAGCAGACCGCAGATTTTTAAAGTATTAGGTCTGAAACAGTATAAAGAAGATATTAAATCATTAGGCTAACAATAGTTTCTTGAAATTTTCTTTCATAAAAACGGCCAGTAAAGAGAGCACCAGAGGCTCTTGTGTCTAAAGAATCTTAGAAACTCAGATCAAAGCCTGCTTGTGAGACATTAGTTAAGCTCATTAATTTCTTTAAGCCTAATTTCTTTGAATATCAGTAAAGTGGTAATGATACTAAGGATGTTGTTGAAGGATCAGAGTTCATGGATAAGAAGGAATCAAAACAATGTCTGGCAGAAATGTCAGTTATTCTTATTCTGATGATCACCCACAGGCTTATCCCTACAATAGCTTATGTACATCTCCCTGATGAATGAATTTCAGAGCAAACAGACATAGACTGTTGACTGCAGTAGCTGTTTCTTCTGGCTGGGCCCTTTTCAGGGCTGGAAGAGTCACAGAAATAAAGATACGGTTTTCCTGGTTGCTCTCTTGAGGGACTCAGAATGTAAAGGAGATGGAACACAAATACCTCCATACCTTTATGGATGATGGGTGACAGTGGAGAAACACTTGAAAAGGAGAGCGAAGGGTGACAGCAACCCTGGAGTGCAGGCTTCCACTCTCTGGGTGGGAGGTTCTGGGTTGCAAGCAGTGCCAGCCTTCCCATCACACTGTTTCACTCACAGATCTGAGCCAGATAAGGTAACTCCTATCTAGGTTAGGGGCTGATCTCTATCCTCCATAACAACCTACATTCCTTTTCCTTTGAAACATAGCTTATCATATTGTACTCTACTCTTTCACTTATGAGAGACTGAATAGATTTATTCAGTTATTTGGCCATGCCCATGTTTTTCTTCCTTTCTGGAAGGTTCTCGAACTTTCGATGACCTTTTATTTGAATGATTTCTGTACCAGTTCAGGGGCAGTCAGCAGGTAGACATAGATCAGTTATTTGAAAAGTGAATTTAATACAGAGAATCATGAACCAGTTACAGTATATAGTTGCTAACTAGGTAACTGAAAAGACACAAAGAGGCTAATGATGTAGCTCAGAGGTAACAAATCTGGGGAGCAACAGCTCTCACCCTTAACTGAAGCTGAGGGTGAAAGGCCAGGCTAGAAATTACTAAAAGGCAGAGGCACAGAGGTGTCATTCAGGCCCTGGGAGGGGGCTGCACAGGTGGTGCTAAAGCCAGGGTGCAGTGAGGCTGGCCTGCTGGCCCCAGAAAAACCGCAAACCACGTTCAGCCGCTGGGGTGGTGCTGGGAGGAGCTGCCAGGCCAGGCGAGGAGTGCTGCCGGGGTTACAGTGGAGCTGCAAGTTCACCGGAAGCTGTGGGGAGCCAGGAGGAGCGAGTACCGCCGCCGCCGCCGCCGCCGCTGCCGCTGCTAAGTCGCTTCAGTCGTGTCCGACTCTGGGCGACCCCACAGATGGCAGCCCACCAGGCTCCCCCGTCCCTGGGATTCTCCAGACAAGAACACTGCAGTGGCTTGCCATTTCCTTCTCAAATGGCCTCTAGTGCCTCCTATTGATAGGGTCTAATGGTATGTGTGTGTGTGTGTGAGTCACTTGGTTGTAACTGACTCTTTGTGACCTCAGGACCCCATCAAGCTCCTCTGGATTCTGTCCACGAGATTCTGGGAGGCCCTTCAGTCTAACAGAGCCAGCAGGAAAAGAAGAAATTGGATTTACAGAGTCTCAGTCCCCATTGGCCTCAAACAGAATATAAAAGGGTGAGTGTAGAGCTGAGAGACAATAGCATAGTAATTGACACATTTCTTAAAATGCTTTATGTTACATTAAAAAATTAGGGCACATATCCAATGTCCATTCACAGATGAAAGAATAAACAAGGCAATGGCACCCCACTCCAGTACTCTTGCCTGAAAAATCCCATGAACGGAGGAGCCTGGTGGGCTGTAGTCCACGGGGTCACGAAGAGTCAGACATGACTGAGCAACTTCACTTTCACTTTTCACTTTCATGCATTGGACAAGGAAATGGCAACCCACTCCAGTGTTGCCCAGGAGAATCCCAGGGATGGGGGAGCCTCGTGGGCTGCCATCTATGGAGTTGCATAGAGTCAGACACGACTGAAGCAACTTAGCAGCAGCAGCAGCAGCAGCAGCTACTTTACTAACAATCAGACACAAATAGTAAGGGCTGAATAGAACACTGTTCAGCCCTTTCTTGAGAAGGGGAAATCCTGCCACATGCTACCACATGTTGTTGTTGTTTTAGCTGTACGTCACATTTGACTCTTTTGCAGCCCTATGGGCTGTAGCCTGCCAGGCTCTTCTGTTCATGGAATTTTTCAGGCAAGAATACTGGAGTAGGTTGCCATTTCCTTCTCCTGGGGATCTTCCCAACCCAGGGATTGAATTGTGTCTCCTGCATTGCAGGCAGATTCTTTACTGCTGAGCCACTAGGGATGCCCAACCTGGATGCTACAACTTGGATGATGCTAAATGAAATGAGTTGGTCACAAGAGGACAAACACTGTGTGATTCCACTTATACGAAGTATCTGAAGTAGTCAAGCATAGAAGCAGAAAGAATGATGGTTCCTGGGAATTGGGTGGGGTTGGGGGAAGGGAGATGGGAGCTGCTGTTTAATGGATATAGAGTTTCAGTTTTGCAAAGATGAAAGGTTCTGGAGATCAGTAATAATACCCTTAACATTGTGTGCATGCTAAGTCGCTTCAGTTGTGTCCGACTCTGCAATGCTACGACTGTAGTCCACCAGGCTCCTCTGTCCATAGAATTCTCCAAGCAAGAATACTGGAGTGGACTGTCACCCTCTCTTCCAGGTGATATTCCCGACCTAGGGATTAACCCTGCACCCCCTCCAGCTCCTGCTTTGGCTGCCACTGGGGAAGCCCACCCTTAACACTACCAAACACTTAAAAATGGTTTAGATGACACAGTTTCTATTATTTTTTTTAACCACAAATAAAAAATTCAGATATGAAGACATTAGGACTCATAAGTACTGGTTATTTGTAAGCCATTTTAGGTCTCTTTGTTAATTGCTAGACCTGATTTCTATATTGCTCTCTGGAGAATTCTTGATCCTCTTCCTATGATGCTATGGGATTGATCTCCATTGCTACTTTACTCAAAGAAGGCAATGGCAACCCACTCCAGTACTCTTGCATGGAAAATCCCATGAACGGAGGAGCCTGGTAGGCTGTAGTCCATGGGGTCACGAAGAGTCGGACATGACTGAGCGACTTCACTTTCACTTTTCACTTTCATGCATTGGACAAGGAAATGGCAACCCACTCCAGTGTTCTTGCCTGGAGAATCCCAGGGATGGAGGAGCCTCGTGGGCTGCCATATATGGGGTTGCGTAGAGTCAGACACGACTGAAGCAACTTAGCAGCAGCAGCAGCAGCTACTTTACTAACAATCAGACACAGATAGTAAAAGCAACTATTTATGAAATACAGTTGCACAATAAGACACAGTCATCTTGCAAAAAGGCTCTGCTTCACAACAGTTTTTAAGATCTAATATCAATAGAATGGTCCAAAATAAAACAAATTGTTTAGGAAACCATCAAAAACATTTTAATTGGGTTTACAAGACAGTGAAATTTCTTTGTTGAAGTCGTGTGTAGTGGAGCCAGGTTTCAGCTGTTCCGTGGTCACTCTCAGTTAAATTGCCTGCTGGAGCCAATCTTTGCCATGCTACCTCATAAACTTGTACAGTAAATATTCCATTATTAGACACTGGAGTGGAGAGTGATGGAAGGGAATGTAATTGTTTTAGCTTAAATTTACCCTTGTCCAAATCTCTCTTAGACATACAGCGCAAGACGAGCCTGTAAGTCATGAAGGCGTTCACCTCTCTCGAGGCCAGATTGCATTTAAGCCATTCCAGGCAGATGAGGGAAGTGCCCCTGAGGAGAAGGGAGAAGTAATCCCACAGCCTCCCGTAGTAACTCATCCTCGTGTTTGACAAATCTTGCCACCAGGACCTTTGTAGTTAGTCCATGTCTCATCTGCTGCAATTTCCTCCCCCTTTCCCCCTTCTGGTTACATCATTGATGGAGATTGGAACCAGCTGGCCTTTTTCTTCTGTATAAGAGGTTTTATAGATGTGAAAATGATTATTCCGTTTCTCTCCAACTACTTCACTGAACAATGCTTTCCTCTAACTTTGCCCCATACATTTTATTTTTCATATCCTTCAGTGACCCTTTTGATACTTCTCGAAGCTCTTGGAACTTTTACCATACTGCTCTAAAATTGTGGGATTCCAATTTTCAATGGAATTCTAATACATTTCTAAACATTTTTAGATAAATGGATTACTCATTCCTATACAATATTCATTTAAAAATAAATATCATTATTAAATCACCTCCTAAATCTTCATGGTTTTTCTGACAAAAAAGGAAAAAATGTCACTCTCACCATCTTCTGCAAAGCTGCAAGCCTTTGTAAACTGAGGCAGAAAATTAGCTTCTCCTTGAGAGATTTTTAATCTACATAAAAAAATAAGAGATACTGGAAAATACATAAATATATATTGTGGAAGTGAAGATCAGTTCAGATGAAAATAACTGTAAGAGACTTAGCTCATATCACAAAAATATTTTGTCATTCTCTTATTTTCTTAAAAAGTATGTTGTAGGGATTTCCCTGGTTGTCCAGTGGCTAAGACTCTGTGCCCCCAATGCAGGAAGAGTGGGTTCAATCCCTGGTTAGAGAACTAGATCCCATATGTCCCAACTAAGACCTGGGGCAAATAAATAAATAAATATAATAAAAATATGAATAAAGAAAAAAGTTAAATTAAAATACCTAAATTCATACTATTTTGAGGTATCAGGATTTAACATTTTAGTGACCACCATTTTGTTTCTCTTTATTTTCACATATTTATCATTATCTTGAATGTGATCATGTTATTTTATTGGTCATGTTTTAAAAACGTTTTTTCTGTACATATTATTTCTTATCTTCATATAATCTCCCTCTTCCTCATATGATCTCAAATAACTGATGTATCCTTCCATTTCTTTTTCATAGATATGTAATATCATATTCCTGTCTCTTATACACATCTAGATGTGTATAAGAGACAGCCTCTGGATTCTGTCCACGAGATTCTGGGAGGCCCTTCAGTCTAACAGAGCCAGCAGGAAAAGAAGAAATTGGATTTACAGAGTCTCAGTCCCCATTGGCCTCAAACAGAATATAAAAGGGTGAGTGTAGAGCTGAGAGACAATAGCATAGTAATTGACACATTTCTTAAAATGCTTTATGTTACATTAAAAAATTAGGGCACATATCCAATGTCCATTCACAGATGAAAGAATAAACAAGGCAATGGCACCCCACTCCAGTACTCTTGCCTGAAAAATCCCATGAACGGAGGAGCCTGGTGGGCTGTAGTCCACGGGGTCACGAAGAGTCAGACATGACTGAGCAACTTCACTTTCACTTTTCACTTTCATGCATTGGACAAGGAAATGGCAACCCACTCCAGTGTTGCCCAGGAGAATCCCAGGGATGGGGGAGCCTCGTGGGCTGCCATCTATGGAGTTGCATAGAGTCAGACACGACTGAAGCAACTTAGCAGCAGCAGCAGCAGCAGCAGCTACTTTACTAACAATCAGACACAAATAGTAAGGGCTGAATAGAACACTGTTCAGCCCTTTCTTGAGAAGGGGAAATCCTGCCACATGCTACCACATGTTGTTGTTGTTTTAGCTGTACGTCACATTTGACTCTTTTGCAGCCCTATGGGCTGTAGCCTGCCAGGCTCTTCTGTTCATGGAATTTTTCAGGCAAGAATACTGGAGTAGGTTGCCATTTCCTTCTCCTGGGGATCTTCCCAACCCAGGGATTGAATTGTGTCTCCTGCATTGCAGGCAGATTCTTTACTGCTGAGCCACTAGGGATGCCCAACCTGGATGCTACAACTTGGATGATGCTAAATGAAATGAGTTGGTCACAAGAGGACAAACACTGTGTGATTCCACTTATACGAAGTATCTGAAGTAGTCAAGCATAGAAGCAGAAAGAATGATGGTTCCTGGGAATTGGGTGGGGTTGGGGGAAGGGAGATGGGAGCTGCTGTTTAATGGATATAGAGTTTCAGTTTTGCAAAGATGAAAGGTTCTGGAGATCAGTAATAATACCCTTAACATTGTGTGCATGCTAAGTCGCTTCAGTTGTGTCCGACTCTGCAATGCTACGACTGTAGTCCACCAGGCTCCTCTGTCCATAGAATTCTCCAAGCAAGAATACTGGAGTGGACTGTCACCCTCTCTTCCAGGTGATATTCCCGACCTAGGGATTAACCCTGCACCCCCTCCAGCTCCTGCTTTGGCTGCCACTGGGGAAGCCCACCCTTAACACTACCAAACACTTAAAAATGGTTTAGATGACACAGTTTCTATTATTTTTTTTAACCACAAATAAAAAATTCAGATATGAAGACATTAGGACTCATAAGTACTGGTTATTTGTAAGCCATTTTAGGTCTCTTTGTTAATTGCTAGACCTGATTTCTATATTGCTCTCTGGAGAATTCTTGATCCTCTTCCTATGATGCTATGGGATTGATCTCCATTGCTACTTTACTCAAAGAAGGCAATGGCAACCCACTCCAGTACTCTTGCATGGAAAATCCCATGAACGGAGGAGCCTGGTAGGCTGTAGTCCATGGGGTCACGAAGAGTCGGACATGACTGAGCGACTTCACTTTCACTTTTCACTTTCATGCATTGGACAAGGAAATGGCAACCCACTCCAGTGTTCTTGCCTGGAGAATCC
>SJYC01118262.1:0-82084 GCA_006408675.1 Madoqua kirkii | reverse complement strand
TGATTAGGTGTTTGTCTTTGCACAGTTCAGTCCTTGTGTCTCAAGGGGAACCTTATCCTGCCCATGTTCCAGTGTGCGCCTATGGTTAAGCCTATCTCCCTTGCCTAGGATTGCTTCAGAAACTGTCATATAACCCGTATGGTGCCAATAAGCATGAAGGGTCAGCTTGCTATGGATTATGGGAAAAGTATCTCCTCCCTCTCCTGGGAGTTTTCTCCTCTTCCTTTGCATGTTGTCATGTGGCCCAGAAATCCTGCAGTCATTTCACATCCAGCCTAAGTAGGAAGCCACACACACCTGAGGGCAGAACAGCAAGCAACCAGAGCCATAGATGATACCAACCCTGAAATCTGCTCAGTTTTCCAGATGTATGTCTTGTGTAAGCCAAGAAACGTTCTTATATTTGAAGACAGGTTGAATTGAGGTTTCTGTAAGCTCTGGCTCAAAGCATCCTAGTTTGTACAACAAATTAGTAAAATAATTATTAGAAATAGCTGTTCCAAGCCCTAATATTTAAAAGTGAGAAAGGAAGAAAAGGTAAAGAAGAAAATAAAAAAATCTAAGTGATTATGTGTCAACCAATATAAAAATGTCATTTCTACATCTGACCAAAAAATTGAGATACCTATATTATTTCAGAATAAATATATATATATATTTTTTTTAAAAATGTGACTTCAACATAAATATCTATTGATTATTTATGTTGTCAAGTAAGACAAAAGTGAAATAGCTGTGATGTATGTTAGAAGTTCATTGGCTCATCAAAGAGATGAGAAACTTTTTGCTGAATTGAATGATATTTAATAGTTTAAGAATACTAGAATAGTTCCTCAATTTTTTGTGTTCTGTACAATTTAATGACTACATTATGTTATGACATTCTTTTAAATTTGATACACATTATTTTATCTATCATTTTGTTAAGTCTAGACCATGCGTTGACAAGCTATAGCCTGTGGGCACAATCTGGCTGTCCCTGTTTTGTAAATAGTTATACTGAAACATCTGGAGGAGGAAATGGCAGCCCACTCAAGTATTCTTGCCGGGAAAATTCCATAGACAGAGGAGCCTAGGGGCTACATTTATGGGGTTGCAAAGAGTCAGATATGACTGAGCGACTGAGCTTGCATGCATATTGAAACATAGGTGTATTATTCACTCACATTTTGTCTATGGGTACTTTGTCTCTACCACAATAGCATTGAGTAGTTGTGACACAGAGGGTATGGCCTGCAAAGCCTGAAAGAACTGTCTGACCTTTTATAGAAAGTGTTTGCCGAATCAGTCTGAATGATCAACAAAACAGTAAATCAAGCTCTGCTTTGTATCATTTTTCTGGTTTCAGTGGTGTAAATACTCCCATTGTGGCTGATTTCAGTTACCAATGTGATGTTACTGAATGAGAAGTTGGAAAGAGATGCACAGTATTTTATGATATTTTCACCATACAGATATCCTAGACACAATCTCAGGAATATGAAGAATATGTGTGTGTACATGTGTGCTAAGTCAATTCGGTGGTGTATGACTTTTTGAGACCCCATGGACTGTAGCCTGCCAGGCTCTTCTGTCCATGGAATCCTCCAGGCAAGAATTCTGGAGTGGGTAGCCAATCACTTCTCCATGGGATCTTCTCATCCCAGGGATTGAACCCGCAGCTCCTGCAGCCCCTGCATTGCAGGTGGATTCTTTACTATTGAGCCACCAGGGAAGCCCAACCTCAAGAATATAGTAAAATGTAGTAGAATCATTAGGAAGTGGTGAGTTTTGATCATATATATCCATTATGTGTAATATAACAAATATAAGTTTATGCAATTTTTAATTATGGTGGTATTTAACACCCAGGTTGCAAAATAATTGGATCTTGCAAGCCAAGATGACTCATCTCCAGCATCCAACTGTTTAAGCTATATATGTAGCATTAAATTAGTCCTAAAGTGTCATCAGCGACTTGGGTGAATGAACTGGATTCTGCTGGTCACTTAGTTGCATCCTTTTCTCCCCAATCAGAGATTTTCAAGATTGTAGGGGGTTGACTCTCCTTATGGCATCTGTGGCACAGAGACTTGCAGGCGGTACTTACAGAATGAATACTTAGAGAACAGCTCTGGTAATTCTGGTACTTAGAATACTTGTCTGTGTGTCTCAGGGGGTCTGTAAACTGACTCTTGTCTTCTAATTTGTTATGTGTGTTACTATGACTATTATCATTTGTAAGCCTAGGTATCAGATGCTTTCTCATTAATGAAAATTGTAACAACTGAATTTAATTTCCCTCCAAAAAATTGAGGGAAAATGACTGAATTCATTTCAGATTCATTCTTGATTAGAAACAAGTTAAATAAATTTGGAAGGGAATTAAGGGTGGAAAATCCCAACACAGGTTTTTTTTTTTTACATCTTGAACTGTGTTCAAAAGAAGCTCTACTGGGATCATGCTTTAAGAATCAACATAATGAGGAAGTAACATCAGCAACATGGCCTAATAAATCATCCCTCAGTTGTATCTCCCCCTTAACAGCAACAACTTGGCATCCATCCATGAGAAATGCCACTGTGGGAGCTGTGAGATGCAGCACCATTTACCTAGGGGCCTGGGAAAAGACTCACTTACCTGTGCCTTGGACAATAGGCATATAGACCTCGGTTCTGGTTATGGACCCTGCGGTGATCCATGAACCTGTTCCAGCCCCTCTTAGTTGCAGTTCAAGAGCCCCTAAAGATGGACAAGAAAACCTTTGTGGACGTCTAGGTTTCCAGCATACCATGAGAGGAAAGAAAAGATTCCACTGGACACAATGGAGAGGGTAAGAATAGTTTGACTTTACCTAAATCTTATCTTCTCTAAAGTGGCACAGCTCAGTGTCAAAAGAGAACTTTTTGATTTGTGGTTTTTCCTGCAGGTGAAAGTCAGAGAACATGAGTACATGTTTGGCTTTCCCAGTTGTGTGGGATGCTGCCGAAGAAGCCCAATTCTCTTTCATTCCATCCAGAGTACTGGGTTGTAAGTTGCATGACTTAGAGGGAAATTGACAAGAAACTGGAAGAGTGGCAGAGAGGACTATCAGAGGACATTGAAAGCATGTGAATGCTACTAGCGGTGTTAGGGACTCTGTCAAAAAGCACACCCACTAGCTGCTAGAAATGCCTTGCCTGCAGATCTCCCTGAATGCTCAACTACCCTGAGCATTCTGCAGCTTCATCCATACACCTTTTGAACTTGTGGCTGGATCCTGGGGGTAGCAAGAATGAACTCTGGCAGACAGATAGTGAACAAACACAGACAGTTAGCCTGAATCTGTGGGCCAGGGAAGGGCCACAAACTTGACTCCATCCTTGGGAAAGCAAAAAGGAGGTTTTCAGTACCCACCCTGGCACACTTCAGGGTCAGGAGAAGGCAGACAATTTAAACATTCTGCCATGAGAAGGAGAAGTGTGGAGCAGGAGTATCTCTAGGTCTGAGAAGGCCTCAGAAACCCTCGTAGGACTTGGCAGTAGGTATTTCTCTTTTGAAGGCAGTTAGTAAAGACTGGAGTAGGGACTGCTACTTCACATGCAAAGACAGCAAGACAAGACTTCAAGGAAATGGAAAATTAAGAACACAAGACATCACCAAAGGATCACAATATTTTAGTAACTGATTCCTGGCCACCTGATGTGAAGAACTGACTCATTGGAAAAAAAAAAAAACCCTGATGCTAGGAAAGATTGAAGGCAGAAGAAGGGAATGACAGAGGATGAGATGGTTGGATGGCATCACCGACTCAATGGACATGAGTTTGAGCAAGCTCTGGGAGTTGGTGATGGACAGGGAAGCCTGGTGTGCTGTAGTCCATGGGATTGCAAAGAGTCAGACACGACTGAGCAACTGAACTGAACTGATTCCAAGAGCTTTCTTGCCAGGTGGCTCAATGGTAAAGAATATATCTGCCCGCAGCACCGTTTATAACAGCCAGGACATGGAAGCAACCTAGATGTTCATCAGCAGACGAATGGATAAGAAAGCTGTGGTACATATACACAATGGAGTAATAATTACTCAGCCATTAAAAAGAATGCATTTGAATCAGTTTTAATGCGGTGGATGAAACTGGAGCCTATTATATAGAGTGAAGTAAGTCAGAAAGAAAAACACCAATATAGTATATTAACCTATATATATATGGAATTTAGAAAGATGGTAATGTTAACCCTGTATGCGAGACAGCAAAAGAGACACGGATGTATAGAACAGTCTTTTGGACTCTGGAGAAGAGGGAGAGGGTGGGATGATTTGGGAGAATGGCATTGAAACATGTAAATTATCATATGTGAAACAAATCACCAAGTCCAGGTCTGATGCATGATACAGGATGCTCGGGGCTGGTGCACTGGGATGACCCAGAGGGATGGGATGGGGAGGGAGATGGGAGGGGTTTTCAGGATGGGGAACACATGTACACTCATGGCAGATTCAAGTCAATGTATGGCAAAACCAATACAATATTGTAAAGTAAAAAAAAAAAAAAAAGAATACACCTGCCAATGTAGGATATGTGGGTTCAGTCTCTGCATCAAGAAGATTCCCTGAAGAGAAAAGGGCAACCCAGTCCAGGATTCTTGCCTGGGAAATCCTATGGACAGAAGAGCTAGTGGGCTACAGTCCATGGGGTCACAAAAGAGTGAGACATAACTTAGTGAGTAAACAACAACAACTGATTTCAAAGACATGGAGATCTGCAATTTACCTGATAAAAATTCACAACACCTGTTTTGAAGATGCACACTGAGCCACAAGAAAACACAGAAAGATACTTCAACAAAATCAGGAAAACAGTACAAAAATAAAATGATAAGTTTAGCAAACAGACGATCATAAAATAGAAAGCAGGAAATCTGGAGTTAAAGTATAGAAAGAAGAAAATGAAAAATGCAGTAGAGGCCATCAATAGAACAGGTCAGGCAAGATAAAGAGTCTGTGAATTAGAAGACAGGATCTTTGAAATTATCCAATTAGAAGGGAACAAAGGAAAGAGGAAGAAAAAGAATGAAGAAGAAAGCCTGTGAACTATGGGAAATCATCAAAAGAAACTTCCTACAAGTTTAAATTTGTGAATCAAAAGAAACAATCGGGCATTCCAGAAGAAGTCAGGGTAAAGGGAAAGAAAGCTTGTTTAAAGAAATCATGGCCAAGAACTTCCCAAATCTGGGGATGGGTTTGGATATCCAAGTTCAGGAAACTCATAGGTGCCCCCCAAAACTCAAGTCTTCTCCATGAAGAAACAAAGCTATCACAATAATTTGAAAAATAAAATAAGCTATCAAAAAATCAAGACACAGAATCTTAAAAGCAACAAGAATACTCTATCTAGCAATTTTTGTCTTTCAGAATTGAAGGAGAGAAAAAATTTCCAACAAACAAAAGCTAAGGGAGTTCCTTACCACATGACCTGCTGTACAAAAAATGCAGAAATGAGTCTTTTCAGCTAAAATGAAAGAAGGCTTGAGACTTGCCCTTAATTATCTCAGTATGTCTCTCCTGCATGAGTCACCAGGGGTGACTTGTTAAAATGCAGATTCCTCGGCCTGAGCCAGGCTCACTGGATCAGAAATTTGAGCATAGGGCTTGCGAACTTTCAGCAAGTATGTTTGATCAAATATTAAGAAATCAGTGTGACCTTCCATGTAACATTGAACCAAGTCTTTAGGCCTTGTTTGTAAAAGGAAGGGCTTGAGTTCTCTGATTTTATGTAACACATTAAGATTGGTTGTTTTCTCACAGTATAGGAGGCTCCAGTGTGAAGGAAGCAAGAGCAATCATTCTGCCTTTAATTCTGCTGTTTGTTTAAAAATATATGTAAGCATCCCTTTGCACCGTAAGCATTCTAAAACACGCTCTTCTCTTGCCATGTGTTTTTGGCAATGGCAGGCATTCATGGCAGGACTACTGTTTATACACAGCCTCTTTGGCATCAAATGGAGCATCATTAAATCCAGACATGTTCTAGATGAGTGCATCCACACTGCACCTGCTGCACTAGTGGGGAGCTTCACAGGGCAAGTTAAGGATGGAGTGAGTTACTCGATGGATGCTGCAGCAGGTGCTCTCAAGGCAGTCACTGTGGACCAGGCAGGTGGCTTGCTTCAGCTGAGTGCACCAGGTCTAGAATCTTAGCATCGGCTTCTGTTGCCAATGTTGAGTCCTGCTGGCAACACGGGACATAAATACCACCAAGACTCTCCCTCAGCTTGCATTTAGAGATCCATTTTTATTCTTTTTTTTTTCCTTATAAGAACTTCAAAAATTGCTTGGAGGCCAAACATTGGGTAGTTTCTATAAACATTTTAAGATCGGAGAGAGTAGAAAGGTATGTACAAATTAATGTGGTAACTCAGAAGCAAGAATTGGACTGCACAAGGACATGACATTCTATTCCTGTTGTAATATTTCCAAATAGATGAAATTGTTTCTTTAATGACTTCTGTAATAGAATGTGGGTCATCCTGCCAAGCCATCCTTCATGGGGTACTTCATTTTCATGTTTCACTTCTTATTTGCGTTAAGACTGTACAATCTCTCCTTCTGCTTTTGCTGGTTTCCTGGGTGTTTTCACACAAACATCTTAATTTAAAAATAAAAAAACCACCTCTTTTCCTGCCTGCCAGTGGAAAATCTTTTGCCACAAGGAAGACCCGTGGTAGAGGCAGGCCAGACAGGACTTGGACTCCTAGGTTGCTCTTACATTACTGCCAGCTTGCACTCAGACTTTTCCAGGCACAGGCTGTGGAAAAGACTCGGTGTGTGTCCTTGTTGAGAAGATTTCACAACATAATCCCCTTGCATCACGGCTGAATTTATGCGGACCAAAGCGAAGTCTGGGCACCAGTGGTAGACAGGCCATCACCTCTCACCTACTCACGTGAATGCGTCTCATTGCCCTCTCCACTAAGATTTAGGGAATTCAGAATGAAGGAAGGTAGAGTAAACTCAGATCCTTACTGAAAAGAACTTCCATATAGAAAGAGCTTTCTAAAGGAGTGTTAAAATTAGGAATAATTTCTAAATAATGTTCTTTAAAACAAACTAGTTACATTAGTTTGCTAGTGTTGCCATAACAGAGTATCACAGACTGGGTGGCTTAAACAACAGGAATTTTCTCACAGGTCTGGAGGGTGAGAAGTCCAAACTCAAGGGGTCAGGTTTGGTTTCTCTAAGGCTTCTCTCCTTGGCTTGCAGACATATGGCCATCTGTCTGTGTCCTCACATGATCTTTCCTCTGTGTACACACATCTTTCTTTTGGGGTGTCAAATTTCCTCTTCTTATAAGTACGATAGATTAAATTGTAGCCTATTTTGCCTCGTTTTAACTTAATTACTCCCTTAAAGGTCCAATCTCCAAATCTAATCACCTTTTGAGGTATCGGGGGTTGGGACTTCACCATATGAATTTTGGGACATAATTCAGCCCATAACACTAAGTAACCCAGATTACTAGCATTCCTTGAAGAAACGGAGCACAGGAATGATTTTAATTTTCCATCCAGTAGTTTTTTTTTTTTTTTTTTGCTAATAAGCAAATTCTGCAGAATTAGAAAAGTATAAACACACACACACACACACACATATCTATACATTTTTTTTTTTTTACTCTGTCTCCTGGTTGCATCTGTTGACAAGCTTCAACCTCATTGCCTTTATTCAAGGACTTCCTTTTTCCAAGTTCTTAAACATAACAATTGTGACTCCCTTGCATGCAATAATTGTTTCATCCCACCAGAGCTGTCCTTTACTGGGGTCACACCTCTGACCTCAGCCACAGCATGAATGCACATTTCTAAGCTCCTGATTCCTTGCATCCACTAGTCTATTTTAGGCATCCACTCAGCGATTCTTTGACCTCATTGAGACCCTTAGCTCACCGACCTTACCACAGTCTAATTATCAATCTTCCCTTCCACCCTATTGTGTCTTCTTTTACTCTCTTGTCCAAATGAGAGTCCCAGATCCATCACTAGAGTTACCTTTTCTCCCATCCTCTCTCCAGGATTACAGTCTTGGTAAAGCCAGGCTCTCTACCTCCACTGTGCCTTTTTCCCCTTAGCGGCCATAGAAAAGTAGAATACAATATGTGCAAAGATGCACATATTCCAAACCTTGGAGATGGAAAATGAGACTTTGCTTATGCGATTAAGAATCTTGAAATGAGTACAGACATGGAACACAAACTGACAGTTACCAAAGGGAGGAAGGAAGGATGGATAAAAAGCTAGGAATTTGGAATTAACAGATATACACTACTACATATAATATAATCAACAAGGCCCTCCATATAGTACAGGGAACTGTATTCAATATCTTGTAATAACCTATATGAAAGAATCTGAAAAGGAAAATCAACATCCTACTTTTGAATGTTAGCTGAGTATCTGCTTGTGTTATGATATATCTGTAGTATGTAAATGAAAGCTTCTTAGTATGTGTGTGTATATATATATATGTATGTGTTTATATATATAAACATTCTTTAATTTTTAAGAATTAGGTCTTCTTCTTATAAAATTATTGTGACACACTTACTACAGCTGGTGGCTTTGTATAACAATATTCCTTTCTAAACAAAGACATTACTAAAAAAAATGGATATACCAAAGACTTGAACTCTTTACCATAATGACCAGCATAAATCAACTTTATAATTCCATTATTAAGATGAGTGAAGAAACACGTCACTTTCCAGTTTCTTGACTACACTAAAGTCTATTTGGCTACAAACAAAAAGATGACTTCATAGTATTTAGAAGTGGACCAAGAGAATATAATATTACTAAGACTGATCTTTAGACCAAGGAGTTGATCCTAGTGAAAGAAAAGTAAATGAGAATTGAATACAGAAAAATAAATACTAAAGATTTTAGAAAAGAAAGTTGGAGAAAAATAGGGAGACAAGAAATTTTGTGATTATCTTGCAAAAAATCATTTAGAAAAGTCTTGAGATTGAATTTAAGAAAGCTCACAAAAGCTATGAACCCAGTGAAGAGACTATTTCTGTGTGATCAAATTAAACATGACTATTTCAGTGAAACTTCTGAAATGGGAAACTTCTAGTTTTTGTATTTATATTTACATTTTACATTTTTACATATTTACATTTACATTATAGCATTTATATTTATATTAGCATTTATATTAGAGACATCAAGTGCTAGCTGTGGAAGCTGAACCAGTCTCAAAAAGAATAACTACAGAAAATCATTCTGAGAAAGTATTCTTTTCTTCTGAAAAGGTGTGCTAAAAGGGAAGACTCTGCTTTTGACTAAGGATAGAAATGAGGGAAAAGATAGGTGAAGATTCAGGAGATAATTACATTATTTAAATAAAGACCATTATAATTTATTAACTGACAACAAACATTGATCATCTACCATATGCCAAGCACTGTGTTAGGTACTCAGAGATCTGTGCTTGGAATTATCAGATGCGTAATTAAGGTGCTCAGTTATTTGAGTATGTATATTGCCTTCCCTGGCAGGACTTGCATTCATCCTTAAAGTCAGACATGCCTAGGTTTATTTGCAATACTTGTGAGGAGACCTGATCAGACATACATTTTCATGAGTGATCAAATTGATGATGTTAGTATTGATTGCTTATGAGTACTGCTATATCATTTATTCAAATAAAACATACATAAAGTACCCTAGATGTGACAATTGACTGCTCACATTCTATATCAACAGCAGTCATGAAGAACCTGCGACTGTTCTTTACATTACTGGAGTATCAGAGTATGTTATTAACCGATAGTTAGTGTTAGAAACTGTTAAGGACTCCCATCTTCCTTTAAAGGCTTTTATACCTATAATTCATGGCAAGCCACTCCAGTACTCTTGCCTGGCAAATCCCATGGATGGAGGAGCCTGGTAGGCTACAGTCCATGGGGTCTCTGGGAGTCAGACATGACTGAGCAACTTCACTTTCACTTTTCACTTTCACGCATTGGAGAAGGAAATGGCAAGCCACTCCAGTGTTCTTGCCTGGAGAATCCCAGGAATGAGGGAGCCTGGTGGGCTGCAGTCTCTGGGGTCACACAGAGTCAGACACGACTGAAGCGACTTAGCAGCAGCAGCAGAAGCATACTATAATTCACTATTGAAATTTAGTTATCTATGTCACAATCAAGGCTGTATATTGTCACCCTGCTTATTTAACTGCTATGCAGAGTACATCATGAGAAATGCTGGGCTGGAAGAAACACAAGCTGGAATCAAGATTGCTGGGAGAAATATCAATAACCTCAGATATGCAGATGACACCACCATTATGGCAGAAAGTGAAGAAGAACCAAAGAGCCTCTTGATGAAAGTGAAAGAGGAGAGTGAAAAAGTTGGCTTAAAGCTCAACATTCAGAAAATGAAGATCATGGCATCTGGTCCCATCACTTCATGGGAAATAGATGGGGAAACAGGGGAAACAGTGTCAGACTTTATTTTTGGGGCTCCAAAATCACTGCAGATGGTGATTGCAGCCATGAAATTAAAAGACACTCCTTGGAAGGAAAGTTATGACCAACCTAGACAGCATATTCAAAAGCAGAGACATTACTTTGCCTCTAAATCGTCTGGTCAAGGCTGTGGTTTTTCCAGTGGTCATGTATAGATGTGAGAGTTGGATGGTGAAGAAAGCTGGGCGCCAAAGAATTGATGCTTTTGAACTGTGGTGTTGATGAAGACTCTTGAGAGTCCCTTGGACTGTAAGGAGATCCAACCAGTCAATCCTAAAGGAGATCAGTCCTGGGTGTTCTTTGGAAACTGAAACTCCAGTACTTTGGCCACCTCATAAGAACAGTTGACTCATTGGACAAGACTCTGATGTTGAGAGGGATTAGGGGCAGTAGGAGAAGGGGACGACAGAGGATGAGATGGTTGGATGGCATCACCGACTCAATGCACATGAGTTTGGGTGAGCTCTGGGGGTTGGTGATGGACAGGGAGGCCTGGTGTGCTGTGATTCATGAGGTCGTAAACAGACACGACTGAGCGATTGAATGACCTGAAGTTGCTTCTCTGTCCATGGAATTTTCCAGGCACTGATACCTATAATTCATTAGTGAAATTTAGTTATCTATGTCATATATTTCATTAGATCGAATCTCACTGAGCTCCGTCTGGTTGCTGTGTGGGGGATCCAGGAACACAGAGATACATGAATGTTGCCATTTCTGGAGAAGATCAGAGTCTAGTAGCAGCAGCAGCCATGTGGGCAGATAATTACTGTATAATGTGATAAGTACTTCCAAGAAATAAAAGCAGAAGTGGAAGCAGAGGGAAAAATGACCAATTATCCCGAATATCAGAAAAAGATTTATAGAGGAGAGGGTATTCTAGTCTTAAAAGAAGAGTAATCTGACTAGGTTAATGGAATCACTGAGTTAGGAAGAGTCCTGTGGCATGGGACTCAAGCAGAGGTGAGGATGGCCTGAAAACGCTTTGTCAAAGATAATGGAACTGAGGCTGAACCTTTCCAGGCAGGCAGGTAGAATATAATAGTTGATTTTTTTAAATTTTTTTAGCATCTTTGTTAAAGTTGGGCAAAGTCTCTATTCAGTATCTTCAAATAATGAACTTTTGGAAGTACATTAGCCTAATTAACTATTTGGAGTGAAAAGTTTGATGTGAATTTTGGGAAATGATTATAATTAACTCCCCTTTCTACCTTTCTAGTGAGAACCCTTGATTCTCAGCTTCTGAATACATCAATACATATTTAGAAAGAACATGAATTACATTATGGGTATGCTCCTAACCTTAGAGAGGCAGAATTACATTCACATTTCCACTGAAAATAGAAGATGCACTTTTAAATCTGCTGCTTGGTTGCATTAAAGCTTCATTAATTCCCATTGATGTGTAAATACATTCTAAATAAATTCAGAGATACAGACCCAGTTTTAGTTTGGAATAAAAAACCAGGGCCAAGTGTTTCAAGTCTAAAATAAGAACAGCAACAATGGGGATGTAAAGATAATTATTAGGCCCTGAGGTATAAGAAATTAGCCCTGAGGTATAAGAAATGTAAGAGGGCTTGGTGCTGACTGTGAGTGAACTGCCAATTATTCTCTCAGGTTTTATTTATTTAAGACTGTAATAATTTTTCCTTCATTTTTGGAGAATGTGTGTGTGCCAGTTACTCAGTACTGTATGACTTTTTGCGACCCGATGGGCTGTAGCCAGCCAGGCTCCTCTGTCTGTGGGATTCTCCAGGCAAGAATATTGGAAAGGGTTGTCATTTCCTTCTCCATTGGAGAACAGTTTTGTGTAATATAAATTTTTAGTGGACAGGTTTTTACCTTTCAGTACTTTGTATATGTCATTCTATTGTCTTCTGGTCTCAAAAGTTTTTTTTTTTTTTTTAATCAGAACCTAGATGTTAATCTCATTGAGAATCCCTTGTGTATAATTAGACACTTTTCACTTTCAAGATTTTCTTTTTGTCTTTTGGCAGTTTGAGAATGATATGTATAGGTATGGATTTCATTCACTTTATTCTACTTGGTTTTTGTTGAGCATCTTGGATGTACAGATAAATAGTTTTCATCAAATTTGGGAAGTTTTTGATGACTATTTCTCCAAATATTCTTTCTGCCTCTTTCTTTCTCTCCTTCTGGGCCTTCTCATTATGCATATGTTGATATGTTTCAAGGTGCTCCATAGATATCTGAAGCTCTATTCATTCTTTATTCTTTTTCTTTTTTGTTCCTCGGACTGGGTAGTCTTAATTAACCTATCTAAAGTTTGCTGATTCTCTCTTTTGCCAGTTCAAATGTACTGTGGAGCTTTTTTAATGATTTTTTCATTTCAGTTATTGTACCTTTAAAATCCACCATTTATATTTTATTTTCTTCTTTATTCTCTTTTTGGTGAGATGTTTGTCTCCTACTTTTTAATATTTTTAACCTTGTTTCCTTTAGTTTTTTGAACATATCTATGATAGCTGATTTAAAATGTCTGTCCAAAATGAAAGTCTAATGTCTAGGTTTCATCAAGGTGAGTTTCTATTGACTTCTTTATTTCCCCTATGTAAGGGCTATAATTTTCTGGATTTCATTTGTTGGTTTGTTTTTTGTGTGTGTGCCTTATAATTTTTCTGTCAAAAATGAAGCATTGTAAATAATTTCATGTCACAACTCTGGAAATCAGACTGTTACCTCCCCCAAGGTTCTTGCTATTTGCTTGTTTAGTGACTTTCTTAGGCTAATTTTGTAAAGTCTCTCTTCTTTGTTGGGTGCAGCCACTGAAGTCTCTGGTTGTTTTCTTAGAGGTAAGCCAAGGGCTTCCCTGGTGGCTCAGAGGTTAAAGCGTGTGCCTCTGATGCGGGAAACCCGGGTTCAATCCCTGGGTCGGGAAGATCCCTTGGAGAAGGAAATGGTAGCCCACTCCAGTATTCTTGCCTAGAGAATCCCATGGACAGAGAAGCCTGATAGGCTACAGTCTACGGGTCGCAAAGAATCGGACACGACTGAGCGACTTCACTTTCACTTTCATTAAGCTAAGGATTGAGCAGAGATTTCCTGAAGTGCTCTGAACCAGTAAGTCTCAGCCTTTGCTGAGGAGCTTGGCCTGTGTGTTGGATCGTGACTTCAAGACTTCAGTAGTCAGTTTCCAGCTCTGCATTAGCCTTCACTTCCTCCTTGTGTGTAGCCTGAAGGGCTGTCAGATGTGAGAAATTTGAGAAATCTTCTCAAGTTTTTCCTGGGCACATACATAAGGTCTGAATATGGACATGACCTAGATTCCAAGAAACATCTAAAAGTTCTTCAAAGCTCTGTGGACTTCTCATTCCCCAGTTTGTCCTTTCAATTTCTGCAGTCAGCCTCTTACTATCCTCAGCAGGAGCTGTGATGTTATACAATTACCGCTGATTGTTTTCATCAAATACCTTAGAGAGAGAATTCTCACAGAGAGTGATCTCTGAGTTGGATCACATAAACACCAGCCCTGAGATGGGAGCTTTTCAGTAAGCTACCGGGCAAGTCAAATAGTGACAGTTCTCTGGAAATGGGACTTCTGAGGCATTCCAAGCCCATTTTGTTTCCTCCAGTGGCTGCTAGGCTGCTGGTATTTACAGCTACCATAGCTACAAGTCTGTTGTTTTCCAAAGATATCATGGGGCTGGGGAGAGGAGAATAAGATTAGGACAAGTTAAAATGCTACAAACTCACTGCTCTTAATGACATTCACCTATTTTTCATGAATAAAACTTGTAACTCTTTAGTTAATCTCTAGCATTCTGAATGGGTTGATTTTGACAGTTTTTCCCAGTGCTATCATTACTTTTAAAGATTAGCAGATTTTTAGAGGTCCTTACTCTACCTTTCTAGAAGTCATCCATCAGGCGGCAACCTCAAACTAGATTTCATGGTAAGTTTGGACATAATCAAAGGGAAATTTAGCACAGAAAAACATCAACTGCCACTGCATGGGCTGACTTTCATAATCCAGAGACCCAGACTTGTACTGGGAAGTCTTACCAGGTCTTTCATGCTTGGTTACAATAAAGATAGGGTGCTCCCCAGACTATTTTCATATATCTGGCAATGACTTGATCCTAATTACCAGGAAAGCAATAGAATTTGTCTCTTACTGTGGGCTTATTAGACATTACCATGAAGCAAGCAATAGGTAATAAGTTTTTACCCTCACCAAAGTCCAATGGATTCCTCTCCTGTTGTTGGGACTTCCTCTTCTCAAGTGATTGACAGTGGGAAATTCACTGCCTTCAAGGAGAATCTTAACCCTCCACATAGAGTGTAATTATGACCTTGCACTCTAGCCTTAGTGAGTTAATCACCTGAAAATGTAATGGTACAAAGCAGCATATTCTTCAAAGTCTAGGTTCTCTCATGTGAAATAGCACAAGAAGAACATTAACAGACTGTTCTTGTTCAAAAGTCATTAGATTCTATCTAGTTTCTTTTGGCTCCTTTTTCCAATTTAACTCAAAGAAGCCTATATAAATCCTTACCCCAGGTTTCTTGATTCCAGCTCCTCATCTTGTCTAAGGTTTGATGCTCAAACAGGAATTCAACTTTTTTCCACACAAATCAGGGCAAAGTTTTAGGCAGAATGTACAATGAATTCCAAAGGAAAAAGAAGCATTTTTCTCTGCTCAACAATACAATGCTGCAGAGACTTCATTTATTTTACATTAGCAATGAAACTTCTAGTTGCTCATTCATAAGGCCAACAGAAGGGTTTATGAGGCTTCAGATTTATCCCCAAGAGAATAGAGTCATAAAGTGAAAGTCACTCAGTTGTGTCCAACTGTTTGTGACCCCATGGACTATAAAGTCCATGGAATTCTCCAGACCAGAATACTGGAGTAGATAGCCTTTCCCTTCTCCAGGGGATCTTCCCAACCCAGGGATTGAATCCAGGTCTCCTGCATTGCGGGTGGATTCTTTATCAGCTGAGCCACAAGGGAAGCCCAAGAATATTGGAGTGGGTAGCCTATCCCTTCTCCAGTGGATCTTCCCAACCCAAGAATCAGACTGGGGTCTCCTACATTGCAGGCAGATTCTTTGTTTTTAATTTTTATCTTTAAGGATGCCTATTCAGTCATAAGAACAATGAAGTAGCAAGTCTCAGAAGAGAATTCAAGTTACTCTCTCTTGCAAGATGGAATATTTTTTGCAGATTTCAGATGTCGATTTTCAGTTATTTTTAAAACTTCTGCTCATAAGAATTTAAAAATTCTTAAGGATCTGCTTTTAAAGAGGTCATCCTGTTACAAAGGCACTGTTTAAAAACATTTAAACACACACAGACACAAGAAACAGGGTGACCCTTGGTTGAAAATGAAATACTGAGGAGTCTATGTTCTCCAAAATCACAAAGACAACTTTGTGAAACAGTGACTTAACAGGGAAGAAAAGACAGTACCACCCCTCCTATTCCTATTTGGAGTGAATTCAATTTCCCTACAATTGCAAATTCTAGGTTGAGTGCTTGATTTTATAAGATCTTAAAGACCTGACAGATGGCGACAGAAGTATGAACTACTGTAATACAAGTTGGAGTCTTTGGTATCTAGGCAACAGTCATATAAAGTTCCCTTTACAAAGAATAGAGAGAACTTGAAGTTGAACTTAGCAAGGGGGTATGGTAAAAGCACACTTAGATATCTAGCTGAGGACCATTAGCTTATGAGCAAACAGGTAATGGTTCCTTATATACTGAAAAACGGAGTTAACAGCACAAATTGAGTACAGCCCTCTCTGGAATTTGTCATAACTCCGGAGATCTTCTCTCTGTCCTGATGGCTTAAGCTTTGGGACATCTTGTCCGGAATGATTAGAGAGAAGCTCCGACAGAGACATTTAGTAAAAACACAAAAAACCTAATTTTAGAATTGAGAGAGACCGGTTACATTTTTGCCTTACTCTGTAATCTATTTCACATGAACAGAATGGAAAGTTTTGTTCTTGTTCTATCAAAAGTGATGAAGCACTTTGATTCTGGACTCATCTTCACAATTCCTGCTTCCTCATCTATCATTTTTGTAACCAGCACTATAATTAGTTATGGCATACTAATGTCCTCCACCACAAAATGGAAATTAATATCTAATATGTATGCATTTGAAGAGCAAGTGAATAAAACAGACTTGCGAGTCTCATTAGGGATTGCTTTGTTTTCTGTTACACTTCACTTGTCTGGCTTAAGAAAATAAAATATGTAAATCATAAAATGTTACATTTCTGATCATAGTTGTCATAGTGACGCGGCCATGGTAAATGCTTAATAAATATCTCTTGAATGAGTAGGTGAAATAAATGTCAGATTATTGTATTGTCCAACTGTAATTGAAATGCACATAGAATTCAGATATAAAGTTGTCTTTCTTAAAAAATATATCACAAATTAACCCTGAATACATCACCAAGAAAAACACTTGTTTTTGTAATGAAGTCTGAAAGAACAACTGTCTCCCTTGTTTCTACCATGAACAGTCTGTGAAAAATGAATCTCTTGAGAAATTTGAGTTTACTTTCAGAGCAATATACTCAATTTTCTAAGATCAGTAACACTAGAAATTTTGTGATGACTGCAGCATGGAATAAACTTGGGGCTAATTTCCCCTACAGTTGGTTAATTTATCCTCTACAGGATATGTAGGCTGTGGAGGGGGGTCATGAGTGGGGCTCACTGATGGTGGTTGTTGGCAGAGGGGTGCTGACTTACTCCTGACAGTGGAAACAAGCTATTATCTCATTTTCTGAGCAATAACAAGTCCTGGTGTTGGGCACAATATTGTAACTCAAACAGTCTGTCAGGAATAGTATACAAAGAGCTGAAGAGAATAAAATAGATAAATTTCATTTATGAATATCAAAAGTAGTCTTTAGGTAATAGCTCACTTTATTATCATTAAGAATACCATTAAGAATGGGATTCCCTGGTGGTACAGTGGTTAAGAATCCACCTGCAATGCAGGAGACCTGGGTTAGATTCTTGGCCCAGGAAGATCCCAAGTACCACAGAGCGACTAAGCCCATGCACCACAACTATTGAGCCTCTGTTCTGGGCCCATGTTCTGCGACAAGAGAAGCTACCTCATTGAGAAGCCAGAACACTGCAACTAGAGAGTAGCCCTCCCCCTCTGCGACTAGAAAAAGCCCTCACACAACCATGAAGATCCAGTGCAGCCAAAGCAAAGAGCTATCAGTAATAGAGTATTGATCATCTGACAGATTTCATATTGGCTTTTCTTGGAATCTCATATTATCATCCTCCAGAAGCAGAAGGGTTAGAGTAAGTGACGCAAAGGTTTGAGAAGAGCAGCTGTTGTGCTATTTTCCAGGGTCAACCAGCTGTAAGTGCCTGTGATTTTTCCATTACAGTCACCCTGGCCTTCAGCTCTTAACGCTGTGATGCTCTTTCCTGCCACAGGGACTTTGCACATGATTTCATTAGAATACTTTCTCTGCTCCCTTTACCTAGTTTACTGCTACTCTTCACACCTTTTAGGAAAGCCTTTTAAAATGCCTAAATGACCTTATAGTACCATGCTCTGCTCCTTATCATAGTTTAATTTATATTTGTGATATTAATTGATTAATGTCTGACTTTCCACCAGACTGTTTGCTCCACAAGGGCAAGAATGATATCTGTTTTGACCTTATGTAGTATCCTCAGTATCATACTTGAATGGAGTTCTCTGCACTTAGAAAAGGAAATGGTTAATTCTGCCTGGAAGCCAACAAAAGATTAAATAAGCATAAAGGATAATTTAGATAGCATATCAGCTTAGTCTGGAGAAATATAGTATGTCAGGTAAGCAAGGTATTCCAATTGTGGGAACCACAAAAGAAAGGGAATAGGAGTAATTAAGTGTGTGATGTATTCAGAAGTCAGAACACTGATGTAGAGGAGGGAATGAGTAGAGATGAGCTTACAGGGGCAGATTGGAACCAGATTGTTTAAAGCCTTGAGCTTGTTAAGGAGTTTGGACATTTTTTAGGCAGTAAGAAGCCATTTGAAAACTATTAAGCAGTAGAATAACACAATCCCATCTGTGTTTCTGATATAATTCTGGCAGCAGAGTGGAAGGCAGTGGAACTAAAAATAGGATTATAAGTAATGTGCTCATTGCTTTTCCCCTATTTGCACAGTAACCCAATTTTTAGCCTTGACATACATCCTGTTTGTACAATAAAAATCCTTAATCCTGAATAGCATCTTCTGATAATATCTTAAAGAGAGTTTTGTTATAAAGCAAAAGGGCAGAGTAGCCATCAGCCACTGCATCGCGTCATGTGCCATTAAACATCCAATAATGAAATCATTTAACAGCAGTAATTAACTGAATTCATGGAACTGTTAAATTCAGGTATTGTTTGAGCATTCTCAGAAACTGATCTTTAGGAAATGTTGCAAAGAAATAGCCTAGAGAATTAATGATATCCATCTTCCAACAAAGGACCAGGTCAGCTAGAGAAGTCAACTAATTCTAAGAAAGTTATCAGTAATATTACAGAAGTAACAGGTTGTGGAGACCCAGAATATATCTCGCCATTACTAGACTGCTTGAGAAATGTCAACATTAGTTTCTGCGGACATAGTTCTTTTCACTGAGAACCTATTTTGCACAGATGCTGCTCTATTTTAACAAGAGTAGCCCAAGTAATCCCCACACCTTTGTGACACACTATTATCAGCTCTATTTTACATAAGAAAACATGGAAATACAATGAGGGTGAGTAATTTGTCCATTGTTTAATAGGTAATAAGTGACAAAGCGGATTCAAACCGAGGAGTTTCACTCCAAGGCCGTGCTCTTCGCAGTTATTGTCCAGATCTATGCTCAGCTTTGGAAAGGCCATCTCTTCTTTTGCGGTCATGCCTTTATTCATCCTTTATTTTTCCAGCTAAAGAGAAAACACTGATTTCATCAGATTCGTGTTTCACTGACTTTCATGTAAAATCACATGTATTTTGCCTGTTTTTATTAACACATGATTTTGTTGGTGATCATTAAAAACAAACCAACAATATGGCACAGACTGGTCCTAGTTCAGGAGGTAAGAAGTACTGGAAACACAGGCTATTGGAAATTCTGACTCTTAGGATGTCTACTGGGGCTCACAGCTCTAACCCAAAACTCTCACTTTTCTACCTCTCGGGTGTTGTCTTGCTGCTGCTAAGTCGCTTCAGTCATGTCCGACTCTGTGCGACCCCACAGATGGCAGCCCATTGGGCTCTGCCATCCCTGGGATTCTCCAGGCAAGAACACTGGAGTGGGGTGCCATTTCCTTCTCCAGTGCATGAAAGTGAAAAGTGAAAGTGAAGTCGCTCAGTCGTGTCTGACTCAGCGACCCCATGGACCACAGCCTACCAGGCTTCTCCATCCATGGGAGTTTCCAGGCAAGAGTACTGGAGTGGGGTGCCATTGCCTTCTCCGGGGTGTTGTCTTAGAGTTAACTATATCACTCTTTAAAAAATAATTTTTGGGGGGAAGAACACAATGAGGTTATTTTTTCCTAGGGCTCTACTCCTAGAATTTATGCTGTAAAATAAAAACACAAATAAGTCTGCATTTCTTTCTGTTTCACTTGCATTGTTCACTTATCTGATAAAAGTTCTATAGTAACAAATATGTCTACACTGAGTTTTACACAATATTCTTTCTGATGTTTCATCTGAAAATATTTTCATAGAGATCCTGAAAACTCTTGGTGGCTTGGATACAGTAATGTTCAGAATTTTTGTAATAAAGGGAAAAAAGTTTAAGCTACTAAGTGACACAAACTATTTTGATAGAGCCCATAAGAGTTTGATATGATAATATTTAGAATAATTATTTTGTTACTATATGAATAATAGTAAAAATTCTAAAGCTATTGGTTATATGATGATACCCTCTTGATCACGATGGTCTCCTAATTTTATGCATGTCTTAGTTGCCTAAAATGACTAATTATAGTCTAAAGAAATTAATAGTAGCTATTAAGATACACTCTACTTCTATGTTATAGATTTCTAGGACCTCAGGGATAATGTATTTCAGCTCCTTCCCTCTCCCTGATCACTGTTTTATTTCCCCATCCCACCCTGACAATCAGGTGACAATTACTCCAGCGTTTGTGAACATAAATGTCTGTAGACATCAGACCATGATATAATGAGTGTGATATAAATGAGTAAAGCAGGCCTGAGATCCCATTCTCCTCTGAACCAGTAGAACTCAGTTCTATGTTTTGTTTTTCTACCTTTGATAGAGACATGGGTACAGGACAAAGTGAAGAAAATCTCAGTGTGATTAAGGAGATAAATGGCAACAGACAGTTTGCTGATAGGGATGACTGACCTCCACTCTGGAATACTGGGCTCCACACTGCCCTCTGCTGGCCCTCCTGTTTAGGGGTTTATTTCCTCATTCTTAGTATCAAATTCTGTATCAGTTTGAGCTGCAAGTAATAGAAAACAAAGTTAAACTGGCTTAAATGAGAAAGTAGTTACATGTTTTGAAAAGTATAGATTGCATTCCAGAGGTTGAAAGTGCTCAGGCAGGGTTTGATCAGGGCTCTCTGTGTCTCTCTGTTTGTTTGTTTGTTTGTTTGTTTTGACTCTATCCTTCACATGTTGCTACTTTCTTGTGTGGACTTCTCTGAGGTACTCAAATGGCTGGAGCAGTTTCAGGGATCACATTGGTATACTGTACTATCCAGGGCAAGGAAGACTTTTACCTCAGCCATCACAAAGAAGTCCTGTACAGTCACTCGTGAGACTGGTCACTGTGGCCAGGAGGACCTGGTTACGCTCATAACACTTGTGGCCCATCTCTGGAATTGTAGCCTGGACCAGTCACACCAAACTGCAGTTGCTGCATAATCGGGAAAGAGTGAAGAGAGGCAGAAGAGCTCTGAGCCTCCAGGTTCTCCCAGGTCACCACCCAGAGAGAGGAGAAACAGTCCTCTAGCAGCCATATACCTTGACTTCACTTGGCGATTTGGTATTGTCTGACCTCATTTGGCTTTTGGACCAACCACGATTGGGAAAACCACTACTAGCAAGGTTTGGATCACATGCTCACTTATGTAGCCAAATGTCAGGAAAGGTCCCGTAGTTAACGCTTCCTTCCATATCACATGAATCAGGGAGATCATTTTCACAACGGAAGGAGGATAGGCCATGAGTAAAAATAACCAGTGTTCACTCTACCTTATATTCATGTTTTCTGCTCTTCAACACGCAGCTGACTTCTACCACATCCCCAGGCACTGATATTAAGGGCAGAATTATAATATGCACTAGTGTATTTTTAAAACATTATGGGAACAATGCATGGAATTTATCTAAGCATTTCTAACAATTACCACTTTACTCATTTGGATATATTGTATACTACAAGCTTACTGAGCATAGTTCATGAATCATCCTATGGTATTCATATTCCTTAACATATGTCCAAATTTTAGTTCTTAGCACAATGTTTCACCCCATCCTTTCCCCCCCTGCAGCATATAAACAAAGAAATCATTAAAGAATCAAAAAACAGGAACTGGCCTCTCATTTCAGTTCGTTCACTCTTGAGAATTTCTCTGCCTGGAAGGAAGGATAAATATCATGTAGTCTTTCGCCATTGGTTAATGTTAATTAGTCCTCCGGACCCTTACTGAGTGGATTTGTGGTTTTTGAAAAGGTAATCTTGATAATTAGCTATTTTTGGAAACCTCTGGAAAAGGATGGTCTCTGTTCTCCTCACCAATGTATTTACAGCCCTGTGTACAGATGATGTAGTGCTGGCCTCCTCTTCATGGGAAGTCAATGAGCTTTCTATAGAAAACACTTAGGAAAATTCTCTTTGATGAGTGCCTGCATTTTCTAGCATCACCATGTGACTATATCTGCCTCCAATGGAAACGAAAGCCATAAGCTGTCTGTAGAGCTGGCCTCTCCTCTCTAGCCACATCTGGGTCCTGTTCCAAGACTCAGATTAGAACCATGGCAAGGAGGAACACATGAGGGTTTGGCAAACTTCCTACCTAAACCTCCCTCTTTGTTTAGGGATCAGCTCCTTTGCTTTTTATGTTTCTAAAAGAAGCTTACCTTTCCTCTCCATGACCCAGCTGGGGTAACCGAGTGATGGGATGGTATCATAGGACCATAGGTTCTGTCTTGTGGAAAGTAATAAAAGAGGTCACAGCAACTCCCACCTTCTCACCTGGAACACTGTCTAGGTAGGTTTGTGTTCATGTAAATTCAGCTAGAAGTCATGGGAAACGCCTCTGCTCTATGATCCCAATAACTGAGTGATAAGACCAGTTCTAAAGCTTAGGGCTCTTTGGATGGTCTAAAGATCCCACCTTCAGGGAAAAGGGCAGAGGCAGGAGGAGTGGTGTCTAGATCAGCACTATCCAATGGTGATGCGATGCAAGCCACAAATGTCAGCCAAGTAGGGGATTTTAAGTTTTCTAATAACCACATTAAAAGAATAGGCAAATGTTACCTGGTATTGGATTTGATAGGGGTTAAAGGGAAAGTGCAATATTTTGATGGATAATTTTTGATAACTTGCCATTTTTGCTTCACTTTGATTAAATAAATGAAAATTAATCAGGAAAGGTCTGGTCTGGAGAAAGGAGTTTGGCAGATGCTAAGACAGAGCCCAGGTACCTCGCCATGGAGCTAGAGCAACACTGTAAATGAGAACAGACCATACATTGTTCCCATAACATGCAAGCAGGGCTACTATAGGATAATTCACTGAGGAATTGAAAGTGTAAGGGGAAGAAATAAATTACCCAGATTTGAAAGTTAAGATCTATTAAGCGTTGCCTTATAAATCTGTCTGAGATGTAGGAGGTTAGATAATATTTAGAATATTATGTATTTGTATTATATGAGCATGGTCAGATAAAAATAGTTGTTTTCAACTCTAAGTATCATTGAAGATTATTTTTAAGGATTTAAATCTATACACACAAGGAGAAGCAGCCTCCCTACACAGTTAAGAGGAAAAATAACAAGCTCTCTGCTGTGATAATTCTACCCTTGTCTTGCTTGTTTTGGTGGCTTTGAATCTTTGTTGGTTCTCAACAAAGATTTGCATGAATTCCATAGCCAACCTCAAATAAAACTGAAATATTGGGCTAGATATGGATTTAAACATCTAGAAATTGCAATAGACTTAGCAGTGGTGATTATATTTCCAAGTGTCATTGACAGTGAACATAAACAATGTACTTCTACATTCCTGAAAGGAGTCTTGGCAAAAACAAGTATTAGGTGCTTCCTAAATTAACTAAAACCCTCCCAAAGCTATCTTGCTGTCAGGGAGAATATGCAAGTGGACACGTTTCAAGGTACTTACTAAAGGTATTATGGGAATGAAAGAAAAATAAATACTGAGCCTAAAATGATTAATTTTCTTATACTTATTTTTGTTGTCTTCTGAGGTTACATAGTCTGGGGTATTTAGAGGAATAATAAATCTGTAAGAAATAACAAAGGTAAAAAATGGTACACCATTACTTGGTATTTTCCCACTATTCAATGATTAGAGTACTAGCTGATATGAATGGCATTTTTCTTTAAATAAATACCCATATGGTACTGCTGCTGCTGCTGCTAAGTTGCTTCAGTCCTGTTTAACTCTGTGCGACCCCATAGTCGGCAGCCCACCAGGCTCCCCCGTCCCTGGGATTCTCCAGGCAAGAACACTGGAGTGGGTTGCCATTTCCTTCTCTAATGCATGAAAGTGAAAAGTGAAAGTGAAGTCGCTCAGTTGTGTCCGATTCTTTGAGACCCCATGGACTGCAGCCCACCAGACTCCTCCATCCATGGGATTTTCCAGGCAAAAGTACTGGAGTGGGGTGCCATTGCCTTCTCTGCCATACGGTACTAGAACAACATTTTTATAGTGATGTTTCAACTGCTTGATTCATAAACAGGAATAGACATTCCGAGGCATCCTTCCATTTCTGCCTCTTTCTTCTCATGACCTAGATTTGCAATGCTTGAAGATTTAGTGATCACAGGGGGTGTGTGTGTGTGCTAAGTTGCTCAGCTGTGTCTGACTCTTTGTGACCCCATGGACTGTGGCCCACCAGGCTCCTCTGTCCATGGGGATTCTCCAGGCAAGAATACTGGAGTAGGTTGCCATGCCCTTCTCCAGGGGATCATCCAACCCAGGGATTGAACCCAAGTCTCCCACATTGCAGGTGAATTCTTTACCATCTGAGCTACCAGAGAAACCCAAGAATACTGGAATGGTAGCCTATCCATTCTCCAGGGGATCTTCCGGACCCAGGAATCAAACTGGGGTCTCCTGCATTGCAGTCAGATTCTTTACCAGTTGAACTACTAGGGAAGCCCCATCACAGGGTTGATGCCCCCTTTTAATTTTCCATCTTAAGCTGTGGTATAGATTGGTGTGTATATAATATACCATACTTGCTTTTATTAAATGAAAAATGTTTCATTTAGTCTTCTCATTCAGAATATTTGTGGAGTATCTACTATGGGTCAGGAACCATGCTAGGTGCTGGAGGATACAAAGATGAATAAGATGAAGAAATCCTACACTTGAGAAGCTACTGTCTAGTTGAAGGTAAAACATAGATGTGTCATAATTAAAATGGCTTGTGAAAAGTATAACAGCAAAGGACTTTGGAAACATCATACCAGTCAGCACCAACTGCTATTCTTACTGGCATGCTTTAAGGTGATAACATCAGGTTTCTTCACTTTGTTGTTATTTTTGTTCAATCGTTAAGTCATGTCCAACTCTGCAACCCCATGGACTGCAGCACACCAGACTTCCCTGTCCTTCCCTAGCTCCTGGAATTTGCTCCAACTTACGCTCATTGAGTCAGTGATGCCATCCAACCATCTCATCCTGCCCTTGCCCCCTCTCTTCCTGCTCTCATTCTTTCCTGGCATCAGGCTATTTTTTAATGAGTTGGCTTTTCACAACAGGTGGCCAAAGTACCAGAGCTTCAGCATCAGTCCTTCCAGTGAATATTCAGGTTGATTTCCTTTAGAATTGACTGGTTTGATCTTGTTGTCCAAGGGACTCTCAAGAGTCTTCTCTAGAACCATAATTCGAAAGCATCACTTCTTTGGTGCTCAGCTCTAGTTTCTTCACTATTCCATTCTATAACCCCATTATCAGTTAATTTGTACAAGTTAATAAATGGAAGAAGAAAGAGGTCCTTACAGGAGTTTGTACACAGTTTGGAAGAGGACTAATTTGAAGGCATCAGGTATTATATAATGGAGTGACTTTAGAAGGGGTGATAATGTAGACAGCTCTGGGCAACCATGCAGTGTTTTTATTTATTTTAATATGATTTGTTTTTAAGAGCAGTTTTAGGTTCACAGAATATTGAGCAGAAGGTACAGAGATTTCTCATATACTCCCTGACTCGCTACATGTACAGCTTCCCTCGTTTGTAATATCTCTCACCAGAGTTGGACACTTGTTACAATTGATGAGCCTAACACCATGATCACTCAAAGTCCTCATTTATATTAGAGTTTTTTTTCTTGACATTGTTCATCAAATAGAGTTTTAAGAGAGCTAAAGTTAGGGCAGGATGTTGAACAGAAGTAGGGACGTATCTGTTTCATAGCATTGATTAAGATTGGCTCTGACTTCGTCCTTCTGTTTTGTTTTCTTCCCACTTGCTCCTCAAGCATCGAGAAAAGCTTAATTAGAGTCTGGTAACAGGTTTTATATAGAAAGCAGTGAATGCAGTAGGTGAACACTCATTGCTATGCGTGGCCAGTGCAATGATGAATGTGCTGTACTTGGGGTGACTAAGAACAAGTGGAGCCAGGGCATAGCTCATTATTCTAAAAATTGATCATTAAAGGAAAAGAAGTCTATATCTTGGATTGCTGTCATAAACTACTTGTCAGGGTAATCAGATGGATGAGGAAACTGTTTTCTGTTCAGAAGAATTTCAGCAAATAAATGCAGAAGGAAGAATAGGATTGGAAGTAGTTTTTCCAATTCATTTTTCAAGTTCTAATGAAATAATTGATGCAGACATGGTCACCAGCAGATAGTAAAACGATAAAATGAAGTGTTGATGGGGAACTAAACTCTCTGATCAATCTAGCTTCACTAAAAGCGAGAAAGCCATCCAGGGGTGCCCCCTGATATGATGCAAGATGAAAAACGTGGTACCACTTATAAGGTATGTGTGTCAGAAGTCAAACCTGAGGCTAACAGTAATTAGGTTCTTGAATGAGGCATTTCACTTTCAACTCATAGAAAACCCCAGGGATGGGACCAATTTAGGCACATCTGATGAAGGTTATCAAAGATATGATATATTTTCTATAATAACTGATACAATTTTGAGTTCAAATAGGCTTTTCCCGAAGTAAGAAACATTTTGAAAAACTTGACTTTAGAAAATCTGTCAGTTGTGGTGATGCACTGTGGTAAGTTACAAATTTGACAAAGTAAAATGCAGTAAATTACAGAGTCTGGGAGATTTGTAGGCAGATTCATCAACTGATGGAGGACCCCTCAGAGATTCTGCTCATAAACTGACTTTTTAGATTCCTGGTCATAAATCAGTGTAGGGACAGGGAAGAAACGTGATGCATATCTTGAAGAATGAATTGGTTATCCTATCCAGTTGGCCAGGTTAGCTTCCTGTTAATTTTCTAAACTAATATTTCTGGAGAAATTTTAGCAAGTAAAATAAAGAGATGAACTATTTAAAAGTGACACCCCCCTTCACCCTCCAAAATAATATTAAACAAGTATTCAAATGTAACAGTTGACCTTGATACTAGAGCAATGGTTGAATGGAATCATCAATTAGAATATGTTTCAGCTATAGTGATGGAGAAGTAACAGTAGCTTAGACAGTGTTAGTCACTCAGTTGTGTCCAACTCTTTGTGACCCCATGGACTGTGGCCCACCAGGATCCTCTCTCCATGGAATCCTCCAGGCAAGAATACTGGATTGGGTAGCCATTGTCCTCTCCAGGGGATCCTCTCAATCCAGGGATCAAACCTGGGTCTTCTGCATTGCAAGCAATTATTTACCGTCTGAGCCACCGGGAACAGCCAGGTAGCTTAGACAAAGTAAGGTCTATTTCTTTCAGAAATAAGGAATCTGGAGTTAGGCAACTCAGGGCTGTTACAGCAGCTCCCTACTCATCACTCTCCTGGTCTTTTTCCTTTGTGTCCTGTGTTAGTTTGCAAGCTTGTGGGTTGCCTGGGTGAAATTTCAAACTGGTCCTATAGAAAGAGGACAAGGAGAGACAGAACAATCTGGCTTGGCAGGTGATAGGTTTAATAAACAAGCAGATTTCCCATGAGGCTTGTCTTGGGCAGCTGCAAGATGAGTAAGTCTCTGCTCCTGCCTGTCAGAATCTTTCAAAGGCCGTATCTTATTAACAGAATTCAGCCACATACATAGTCTAAGTGTGCTCAACACTTTGCTCTCTTAGGGCTGTGCCCTTGAAATGACTCCTAAAATGGTAACATGGACAGACAATACATTCCAAGGACAGGGGTTGGGATACAGAACCTTGATTGCCCAGGTCCAGCTCGTGGGTCAAACTGTGTTCAAGTGCTTGTGATGATCTCCTCCAACACTCCACCATCCTGACTGTATATCTATTCCATGCATGATCCAGCTGAGCTGGAAAGGAGGGAGAAAGGACAAAATGTACCTTCTCCAGGTTGTGTCAATTCCCTGAAATCAGCTTTCCTAGCAATTCCATGTGGGAATTCTGTTCACATTGCACTGACCACTGGGTAGTCAGTGGTTATACCTAGATGCAAGGAAGGCTGAAACTGCATTCTTTCAGTTTACTGTGTTCCTGAACTAAATAAAACTAGAGTTTTGATGCTAAGAAGGAAAGGCCACCTGGATTGGGACTCTCTGTCAATGAGGACAACTGACATGAGAGAAAATTAAAATCACTGTTCAAAGAAGTTCATTTCTACAGAATGCTATAAAGTAGAACATTCTATGGAAGAGCTAATTTTGTAACATATTCTTTGCTATTTTTAACAGTAGGCCAGATTATGTGATTAAAAGAGTGTAAATCTGTTACATCTACTATTTTAAATGCTTTTGGGGAAAGACCATTGGCCCTGGTTAGTGTCTAATTTTATACGTGTGTTACATCCCTTTTGATGACTTCATGGTCCATTATTCTGCTACAAACTTCTGTGTGATTTACTGAAAAATGTGTCAAGTTCCCGTTACTTGACAACTCCACCATTTTTTTCTTTCACATCGTGCATCCATGTAAGGCCTGTTTGGTTCAGTTCAGTCCAGTTCCTCAGTTGAATCCAACTCTTTGAAACCCCATGGACTACAGCACACCAGGCTTCCCTGTCCATCACAAATTCCTGAAGCGTGCTCAAAATTTTGTCCATCAAGTTGGTAATGCCATCCAACCATCTCATCCTCTGTTGTCTCCTTTTCCTGCTGCCTTCAACCTTCCCAGCATCAGGGTCTTTTACAATGAGTCAGTTGTTTGCATCAGGTGGCCAAAGTATTGGAATTTCAGCTTCAGCATCACTTCTTCCATTGAATATTCAGGACTGATTTCCTTTAGGATTGACTGGTTTGATCTCTTTGCAGTCCAAGGGACTCTCAAGAGTCTTCTCCAACAACACAGTTCAAAGCATCGATTCTTTGGTGCTCAGCTATTTTTATGGTATAACTCTCACATCCATACATGACTACTAGAAAAACCATAGCTTTGACTAGACAGACCTTTGTTGGCAAAGTAATGTCTCTGGTTTTAAATATGCTATCTAGATTGGTCACAGCTTTTCTTCCAAGGAGCAAGAGTCTTTTAATTTCATAGCTGCAGTCACCATCTGCAGTGATTTTTGGAGCCAAAGAAAATAAAGTCTGTCACTGTTGCCATTGTTTCCCCATCTATTTGCCATGGCTTGAACAATGATATTTACAGATCAGAGGTTGTTACATAGTTGAGTAGCTCTGTCATACTTTCTTATCTAAGAAATCATAATTGATTTGGCAACCTAGCAGTGGCGTAGCTTGACTTATTTTGCATTGATTTCTGTCATAGGTCAATTCTCTGCAGAAAGTGCATGCACAGGAGGAAATCTATACAGACTTCAGTCTTTGAAACCTCATAAATACAGGCATCCCTTACTGTATTCTTCAAACCTCCATTCTTGATTGAGATAGCTCAGGATATTAAATTATCCAATAGGGCTTCTGTAAGAACACATTTCTAGGGAACTGAGTTACGCAGAGCTTTCCTGCTCCCGAAAGCCCCATATCTTCATGGCAATACACTTTGTAAAGTTTGATTTATGTCAAAAGCTAAGCTGTTCTTCTATGTCAGTCCCTCTCTTGTATTCATAGGTCATGGCTTTCTTTGAAAGAGCTAAAAGACTTTATGGGTTTCCCAGGTGGTGCAGTGGTAAAGAATCTGCCTGTCAAGGAGGAGTTGTGAGTTTGATTCATGGGTCAGGAAGATCCCCTTGGAGAAAACATAGCAATCTACTCCAGTATTCTTGCCTGGAAAATTTTATGGACAGAGGAGCCTGGTGGGCTAAAGTCCATGGGGTCTCAAAGAGTCAGACATGTCTTAGCAACTAAGCGTGCATGCAGTGGACTTTATAAACACATGGAATGAAGCACCATCTACCTACTATGCTGTAATAAGTAAAATGTGGACTTTGAAGTGTGAGGACTAGAAAGACTAAGTCTATCTTCCTCTGACTTGTGATTCTTGGCAACTATTACTTCTCTGAGCCTCAGTTTTCTCCCTGTTACTTTAACTCTATCCTATTTTGAATGACAGATGTTCAATTCAGTTCAGTTCAGTATTCAGTCATGTCCAACTCTTTGCGACACCATGGACTACAGCATGCCAGGTTTCTCTGTCCATCGCCAACTCTTGGCACTTGCTCAAATTCATGTGCATCAAGTCGGCGATGCCATCCAACCACCTCATCCTCTATTTTCCCCTTCTCCTCCTGCCCTTAATCTTTCCTAGCATCAGAGTCTTTTCCAAAGAGTCAGTTCTTTGCATTAGGTGGCCAAAGTACTGAAGTCTCAGCTTTAGCATCAGTCCTTCCAATGAATATTCAGGACTGATTTCCTTTAGGATGGACTGATTTGATCTCCTTGCAGTCCAAGAGACTCTCAAGGTTCTTCTCCAACATCATAGTTCAAAAGCATCAATTCTTTGGTGCTCAGCTTTCTTTGTGGTCCAACTCTCACATCCACACATGACTACTGGAAAAACCGTAGCTTTGACTAAATAGACCTTTGTCAGCAAAGTAAGTTCTCTGTTTTTTAATACATTTTCTAGGTTGGTCATAGCTTTTCTTCCAGGGAGCAAGCATCTTTTAATTTCATGGCTGCAGTCACCATCTGCAGTCATTTTGGAACCGAAGAAAATAAAGTCTGTCACTGTTTCCATTGTTTCCCCATCTATTTGCTATGAAGTGATGGGACCAGATCCATGATCTTCATTTTCTGAATTTGAGTTTTAAGCCAGCTTTTTACTCTCCTCTTTCACTTTCATCAAGAGGCTCTTTAGTTCTTCACTACAGCTGCTCCAGCAAAGCGCAGCCACTGCTCCTTACCTTGGATGAGGGGTATCTCCTCCCAGTGCCCTTCCTGACCTTCAATGTGGGATGGCTCCTCTAGGTCCTCCTGTGCCCATGCAGCCACCGGTCCTTGGACGTGGGGTGGCTCCTCCAGGCCGCCACCCTTGACCTCAGACGTGGGGTAACTCCTCTTGGTCACCACCCTTTCGGCATGGGTTCCTCCCAGCTTCTGCCCCTGACGTCAGACATGGGGTAGCTCCTCTGGGCTGCACATAGTGCACCGGTAACTGCTGCCTATGCTTGGTGTAAGGTCAGGCTTCTCCAAGTTATTGGTGTAAACCAACCCTCAGCCCTTGATGACTTATAAACTCATCATTCCTGGGCCTCTCCAACTAGCCCTGCTGCATTTTGAAACTGGACTGTAATTCTTCTTAATCCCAAAATATTATGTGCTGTCTATAGACATCTCCAGGTCATCACATAGTGCACCGGTAACTGCTGCCTATGCTTGGTGTAAGGTCAGGCTTCTCCAAGTTATTGGTGTAAACCAACCCTCAGCCCTTGATGACTTATAAACTCATCATTCCTGGGCCTCTCCAACTAGCCCTGCTGCATTTTGAAACTGGACTGTAATTCTTCTTAATCCCAAAATATTATGTGCTGTCTATAGACATCTCCAGGTCACCTGGTGGCTCAGACGGTAAAGTGTCTACCTGCAGACCCGGGTTTGATCTCTGGGTTGGGAAGATCCTTTGGAGAAGGGAATGGCAACCCACTCCAGTACTCTTGCCTGGAAAATCCCGTGGATGGAGGAGCCTGGTACATCACAGTCCATGGAGTCACAAAGAGTTGGACACAACTGAGAGACTTCACTTCCTTTCCTTATAGACATTTCCATATACAAAAAATAACATGTAATTTTTATAACAGTATACCATGACCACTACATTATGTTATAACCACTACTAGGTTATGGTAGTTATGCTAGTTATGGTAGTTATGCTAAACCATAAAGTTCTATACTCAATTTAATGAAAAAACAAATAATCATAATTTTATTTTTAATTGGTTTCTGGGTAAAGGAAGACAAAGCAAATAAATATTAAAAATTTCAGAAAGCAATCACATGCAAATAATTATAATCTATAGCTCAGAGATTTCTTCTTTCACAAAGTTAATAGATTACACATTCTTGTTTAGCTTTCTTTATTGTGCAAAGTGACACTGATGGGGTCAGACTGTTCTTTCTTACCGCGTTTGACATGCCAGGCAGACGTATTAACATTTCCAATGAGAAGTGGCAAGTGTTCCAGGCTCTGAAAAAGGATGAGGGGACAGTAGCCTAAGATTAGACATTGGCTAAGTTGTCTCCCCTCCGTTGACAGATCTTTTTCTATGAAGCAGTGGTGAGCTGAAGGAAAGGAAAGCAACATGTGCTCAACGACACTTTAAAATTTCGTCTGAACCTCATTCCAAAGAAAGAAACGACAGGCTAAGCCGCAGCCAAGGCCTTCTCAGGAACAGTGCTTCGGTGAGCTTCCCCTTCACACCGCGAGCCCTGCAATACTGTTCTGTGCCCATGAGTGCCTGCTGAGCCTCTGCGTCATGTCCAACTCTTTGCAGCCCCGTGGACTGTAGCCCGCCAGGCTCCTCTGTCCATGGGATTTCCCAGGCAAGAGCACTGGAGTGGCGTGCCATTGCTTCTTCCAGCAGATCTTCCCGACCCGGGGACTGAACTCTTGTCTCACGTCTCCCGCATCAGCAGGCGTGTTCTTCACGGCTAACATCGCCTGGGAAGCCTGTGCCACATGGGAAGCCTATTCTGTGCACAAGCCTCCCCAATTCCTGGGGCTTCCTGGTGGCTCAGATGGTCAAGAATCCACCTGCAACGCAGCAGACCTGGGTTCAATCCCTGGGTTGGGAAGATCCCCTGGAGACAAAAATGGCTCCAGTATTCTGGCTTTGAGAATTCCACGGAAGGGGAGCCTAGCAGGCTACTGTCCATGGGGTCGCAAAAAGTCAGACATGACAGAGCGACTTCCACTTTCACTTTCCCCAAATCCACTCCAGAGCATCCCCTTATCACGAAAAAAGTCAACAGCAGGGACCCTTCTTTCTGCACCTTCGAGAGCCCTGCTGAGTGAAGTAGGCCCTCCTGATTACAACGTATTCTGTTTCTACCCAGGCAGTATGATACACAAAATATTCTTACATTAAGAGACACCTGTTACAAAATGCACTGCAAGTTGCTTTAAATATTTCTTAATCCTATTTTAGTCCCTGCTCTCAAAATTTGCCTCCATAGACCTGTGTGTTGAAATCAGCCTCCACTGGCTTGAGCACGTATCCAGCAGTAAATGCGGCCTCAGTAACTGACCTGTGTCCAGAGGTGGGCTCTTCAGTGCAGAAGGACTGCTGACCCACAGGGCTTAGCTGGGGGCGCCCAGCACTCTTCTTCTGTCTCAGGTTCACGGTTCATTTGTCAGTGCCTTTGGAGATACAAAGATCATAACAATAAGAGCAGAAAATCACAGACCCTCCACTTCTCCCGGATGAGAAGCTCAGGCTCAGAGGGGAGAAAAGGGGATTAATGGATCTTGTTCAAAAGGTTGTCTGTGCTGAAAATGGTGTCTCAGTGACATCCGTGGACACATCATAGATACTCGTCGGAACTCCCTCGCATCTAAAAAGGAAGCTTCTTCCCTTGGAAGGTGCATCCATCTTTCCTGTGAATCAATATTTCAAAAGATTCTAAGAACTGAAAGAGGAATGGAAAAAAAATGAATTTTTTAAAAAGGAAAGAGAAAGATTTCCTTTTTCAAGGTCATGAAGAGGATGAAATAATGAGAAGAAATGTCAGTTCCACTGAATGGCTACTGAACTGCGCTTTTCTTGAATTTAAATGATCATATGGGTCGCAAAGAGTTAGACACAACTGAGCGACTGAACTGAACTGAACTGATGACAGGTTAAATCGGCATTAAATACATGTATTTGTAGAATATGTACTCACACCAGTTCATTATCTTTCATTTAGATTTATGTAATGGAATGACAGTCAGTATTTGGGAGTTACTCATTTGATTAACTTTTAGATGCATCTCCTAACTTGTTGGGGGTTTCCCCTTTGGCTCAATGGGTAAAGAATCTGCCTGCAATGCAGGAGACACAGGTTCAAGCCTTGGGTTGGGAAATCCCCTAGAGGAGGAAATGGCAACCCACTCCAGTATTCTTGCCTAGTAAATCCCATGGACAGAGGAGCCTGGTGGGCTACAGTCCAAAGCGTTGCAAAGAGTCAGACCACAACAGAACAACTGAGCACAGTACAATAATCACCAACTCTCGCAACCTGTTTTGCCTGAGTATGCCATCAGTTCAGTTCAGTTCAGTTCAGTCGCTTAGTCGTGTCCGACTCTTTGCGACCCCATAAATTGTAGCGCGCCAGGCCTCCCTGTTCATCACCATCTCTCGGAGTTCACTCAGACTGAGGTCCATCGAGCCCCTGATGCCATCCAGCCATCTCATCCTCGGTCGTCCCCTTCTCCTGCCCCCAATCCCTCCCAGCATCAGAGTCTTTTCCAATGAGTCAACTCTTCCCATGAGGTGGCCAAAGTACTGGAGTTTCAGCTTCAGCATCAGTCCTTCCAAAGAACACCCAGGGCTGATCTCCTTTAGAATGGACTGGTTGGATCTCCTTGCAGTCCAAGGGATTCTCAACAGTCTTTTCCAACACCACAGTTCAAAAGCATCAATTCTTCAGCGCTCACCCTTCTTCACAGTCCAACTCTCACATCCATACGTGACCACTGGGAAAAACATAGCCTTGACTAGACTTTTCAGAATTTTCCACAGTTTCTTGTGATCCACACAGTCAAAGGCTTTGGCATGGTCAATAACGCAGAAATAGATGTTTTTCTGGAACTCTCTTGCTTTTTTGATGATCCAGCGGATGTTGGCAATTTGATCTCTGGTTCTTCTGCCTTTTCTAAAATCAGCTTGAACCTCAGGAAGTTCACGGTTCATGTATTGCTGAAGCCTGGCTTGGAGAATTTTGAGCATTACTTTACTAGCATGTGAGATGAGTGCAATTGTGCGGTAGTTTGAGCATTCTTTGGCATTGCCTTTCTTTGGGATTGGAATGAAAACTGACCTTTTCCAGTCCTGTGGCCACTGCTGAGTTTTTCCAAATTTGCTGGCATATTGAGTGCAGCACTTTCACAGCATCATCTTTCAGGATTTGAAACAGCTCCACTGGAATTCCATCACTTCCACTAGCTTTGTTTGTAGTGATGCTTTCTAAGGCCCACGTGACTTCACATTCCAAGATGTCTGGCTCTAGATGAGTGATCACACCATCATCATTATCCGAGTTGTGAAGATCTTTTTTGTACAGTTCTTCTGTGTATTCCTGCATATTTGAGGTTATTGATCTTTCTCCCAGCAGTCTTGATTCTAGCTTGTGCTTCATGCAGCCTAGCATTTCACATGATGTACTTGCATATACGTTAAATAAGCAGGGTGACAATATACAGCCTTAACATACTCCTTTCTCTATTTTGAACCAGTCCTTTGTTCCATGACAGGTTCTAACCATTGCTTCCTGACGTGCATACAGATTTCTTAGGAGGCAGTTTAGGTGGTCTGGTATTCCCACCTCTTGAAGAATTTTCCAGAGTTTGTTGTGATTCACATAGTCAAAGACTTTAGCATAGTCAATGAAGCAGAAGTAAATGTTTTCCCAGAATTCTCTTGCGTTTTTATGATCCTGTGGGTGTCAGCAATTTGATCTCTGGTTCTTCTGCCTTTTCTAAATCCAGCTTGAACCTCTGGAAGCGTTTGGTTTACATATTGCTCAAGCCTGGTGTGGAGAATTTTGAGCATTACTTTGCTAGCATGTGAGGTGAGGTGAGTGCAATTGTGTGGTAGTTTGAGCATTCCTTGCCATTGCTTTTCTTTGAAATTGGAATGAAAACTGACCTTTTCCAGTCCTGTGGCCACTGCTGAGTTTTCCAAATTTGCTGGCCAGATGTATATGCAAGTCACTGTCTTAAGCTTTGGAAGATGACTGTGAACAAGATAAAGGTAATGGTGGCCTTCATAAAAACTGAAACTGAGGTTGCAGATTCCATTGCTTTCACAGGTCACAAATGCCTGAAGAGGAGGAAAGTGAAGCAATCAAGGAGAAATGAGGGTTTCTGCTTAATTTGAGGCTTCATCTCACCAAAAGGTGCTTAGGTTTAAAAAACTGAAATACTTGATGTCGTAACTTTATAGCCTCAGATTAAGTGTGGTGATATGAAATATAGGCAGTGTCAACATACTCACAGGTGACTTCTCTGCTTAACTTAGAGGTTAAGAGCAAGGCTATGGAAACCACTCTGTTTGGATTCCAACTCTTCCATTTGTCTAGCCATGGTCACTTACTCAATTGATGACTTTGATGAGTTACTTAATCTCCATGTGTCTCAGCTTTCTTCTCTTCAAAATGATAAAAATAGTAGATTTAGTGGTCTTGCAGTTAATTGGGTTCTGCATGTAACTAATGCATATAAAATAGAATATGCCTGATACATAAAACACACGTAATGAATATTATCTCTTATTATGGGAGCACATAGAAAAAGGACTGGCTTCCCTGGTGGCTCAAAGGGTAAAGTGTCTGCCTGCAATGCAGGAGACCTGGGTTTGATCCCTGGGTCAGGAAGATCCCCTGGAGAAGGAAATGGCAACCCACTCTAGTACTCTTGCTTGGAAAACCCCATGGACAGAGAAGCCTGGTAGACTACAGTCCATGGGCTTGCAAAGAGTCCGACATGACTGAATGACTTCACTTTCACTAAGAAAGCTTTAAAGGGTAAGTTAGAAACACTGTGGATGGAACATTGGCAGCTGGAGAGTACCTACTTTGTAGCTATACCAGAAAGGGTAAGTTTGATGAGAATAGCTAGACATAAGTATAAATGGATCACTGAGAGACATTTCTACTCTTTGGTGGAGTAATGCTGTGATGCTTAATTTTATGGGTCAGCTTGGCTTGACTGTGATGTCTAGATATGTGATCAGCCATTCTAGATGTTTCTATAAGAATGGTTGTAGATATTTAAGTGAACTTTGAATAAAGCAACTGCCTTCCATAATGTGAGTGGGCCTCATTCAGTCAATTAAAGGCCTACACAGAAAAAAAAAAAACTCACCTCCTTCAAGCAAAGGAGAATTCTCTAGCAGTCTGACTTCAACATCACCAGCAACTAACTCTTCATGGTTCTAGCCTTTGGACTCAAACTGCAACTCTTTCTCAATTATTCAGCTTGTCAGACTCCCTTGCTAGATACTGGATTTGTCAAGCCTCCTCAATCCCATGATCTGATTCCTCAAAATAAATCCCTGTATACACACACACACACACACACACACACACACACACACACACGCATCTATACACACATCCTTTTTGTTCTGTTTTCCTGAAGACTCTTAAGACACTTTGGTTGACAGAATAGTGCTCCCTCCAAGTTGTCTACATTCCAATCTCCAGAACATGCTATATTACATGGCAGAGAAAACTTGAGATTGTGGATGGAATTAAGTTTGCTAATCAGTTGACCTTAGGATAGGGAGCTGTGATATTGTAATTTTAAATAAGAAATATATATTTGCCTTTTATCTCCACTTCTAGCACAGAGCTCCTAAAACTGTTAGAATTTCCTAAATGAAAGTGTGATAAAAGTGTCTTGGTATGTATAACAAACCCATTTCAACCATACCTGGGTTTGTTAATGAAATGCCTTTTGGAAACATCTAAGGATGCCAGGGAAACCAATTCTGTGATGAGAAGATTGCTACTTTCATCCCCACCTTCTTCCATTCCCACCTCTCAGTAAGAGAGAGAGGTTGGAGGTTGACTCTCAGTAAGAGAGAGGAGTTGGAAGTTAAATCAGTTGCCAGTGGCCAATGATTTAATCAACTATTCCAATATAATAAAGTCTCTGGGGCTTCCCTGGTGGCACAGTGGTAATGAAGACACCTGCCAATGCAGAAAATGCAAGTTCAATCCCTGGGTCTGGAAGATCCCTGGAGAAGAAAATGGCAACCCACTCCAGTATTTTAGCTTGAATTTTGTTAATGGAAAATCTCATGGACAGAGGGGCCTGATGGGCTATATAGTCCATGAGGTTGTAAAATAGCCAGACTCGACTCAGTAACTAAACACACAGAAAACAATAAAGCCTCTAAAAAACTCAAAAGGAAGGGGTTTGGAAAGGTCCAGGTTGATGAGCATGCAAGAATTTAGGGGGAGTGACACCTTGAGAATATGGAAGCTCCAAGCCCCTTCTCACATACATCTCTTCTATCTGACTTTCCTGAGTATATCCTTTTGTAACAAACTGGTGCTCTATAAGTGAGATGTCTCTCTAGTTCTCTGAGCCACTCCAGCCAATTAATTGACATCTCCAATCCATAGCCTGTCAGTTAGAAGCACAGAAGTAGCCTGGAATGCAACTGACATCTGAAGAGAGGAGAAAAGCAGACTTGTGGGACTAATGCTATTCCAGGTAGATAGTGTCAGAGCTGAGCTGAACTGTAGGCCAGCCACAGCCAGCTGGGATTGGAGAACTGCTTGGTGGTGTGGAAAAAACACACACTTTGGAACTGGTGTCAGAATTGGAACAGCTTAACTTGGATTATCAGGATGGGTCCAATATAATCACAAGTGTCCTTAAAAGCAGAAGAGAGACACAGGAGAATTGAGTCAGAGGGAGACGTGACTTGAGAAGCAAGCCAAGCAATGAGTTTAGTCATAAGGAATGCAAGGCAGGCATAGTCAGCTCTGCCACCCTTTCTTCTCCTCCTCTTCCCTGTACTTCCCCTCTGATGTTGGGGTAGAGAGTGAAGGGCAGAGGTTGAGATTTCCTTTCTTGATGGTGCCTTATGAAAGTTGCTCAGTCATGCCTGACTCTTTGTGACTGCATGAACTATTCAGTCTGTGGAATTCTCTAGGCCAGAATACTGGAGTGGGTAGCTTTTCCCTTCTCCAGGGGATCTTCCCAACTCAGGGATCAAACCCAGGTCTCCTGCATTACAGGCAGGTTCTTTACCAGCTGAGCCATAAGGGAAGCCCAAGAATTCTGGAGTAGGTAGCCTTTCCCTTCTCCAGGGGATCTTCCCTGACCCAGGAATCAAACCATGATCTCCTGTTGCAGGTGGATCCTCTACCAACTGAGCTATCAGGGAAGTCCTGATGATTCCTTGGCCTCTCCTCTAATACTAACTACAAAGTGTATGGTCTGTGGGACAAACAGTGTCCGAAAATGTGTCTAAACATGTGGTTCCTGGGCCAATGGGAGGTGTCGCTTGGGCTCTGAACTCTTCTTCCATCCTCTCCAGTCTCCCCACTATGTGATACACTCCATTACCTCTTGCTATTAGGTCTTCCTTAACCAGCAGTATTAGCTATATAACCTTAGCTAAATACTAGCAAGACTGCTCCAACCACCTCCAACCACCTTCCTGCTGGTCCACTACCCACTAAGAAACAAGTAGACTCTTGCCCCCCACACGTGGAATTATGCCCCACTGGCATTTCAGCTGCATCGGTGGTGCCAGGGTTGAGAAACTGGACAGCTTTCAGACAAGAAAAGAGGAGGCTGTCATTAGGACTTGACTTGCGGTGTGAAGAAACACTCATTCTTTGAGAGTTATTCTCTCGAGTCTCCCTTGACTTTGCAGAGGGTAAAAACTCCCCTTGCCCTCCTCACAGTGAGCTCAGGGAAAGGATAGTCTTTTCACAGACATTGCTGCTTCTAAGTTACTTCAGTCATGTTCGACTCTGTGCGACCCCATAGACGGCAGCCCACCAGGCTCCCCTGTCTGCCACATTTCTTTTTCCCTCAGTAATCTTCATATGCGGCTGTGGTGAGAGGGGTGTTAGGGCTATGGGTAGAAATGGCAATTTCTGGCAGCCCCAGGGGGAACTGACAGGTGTTAACATAGAATGTAGGATAATTAGTCCTTTGGGGTCTTATAATTCCATGAATATTGGGGAAAAAATCTCACTGAGCATTTGACACCATCCTTATTATAGGCTAGAGAGATGGTGTGGAGTCAGAGTCCTTTGGGTCTCCAGTTCAGCCAAGTTGGGTGAAAGTGAGAGTGGGCTCTGCAGTCATATTAATGGGTTGGAACTTTTTTTTTAAGAACAATAAAAAATCATTAAAGGATTTTAAACAGGGGAGGGGAGTGATTTAATCTTATGGTAGGATAATCTTTTAAGACTTTTCCCCTTCACTCCCTTTATTTCCTCCTTTCTTTACTCAATTCTGATATCCAAGTCCTCTTCTCTAAAAATATTTATTTATTGATTGCTTTGGCTATGCTAGGTCTTAGTCGTTGGGTCTTAGATTTTTTAAAAAATATTTATTTATTTGGCATGTGCGATCCAGTTCCCCGAGCAGGGATTGAACCCAGGCCCCCTGCACTGGGAGCATGCAGTCCTAGCCACTGGATCGCTAGGGAAGTCTCCAGATCTCTCTAGTTTATTGTTTCAGGATTTTTTGTGGGGATGGAAGGTGAACACAGGAGCACCTCCTTAATTTAGGAGAGGCCTTTCTAGGTTTTTAGAAGCTAAGTTCACAGAAGAAACAACACCTGCTTTGAGTGGTGAGAAGGGAGAGGGAATCTTTAAGGGTCTTTAGGGAGAAATTGATTTCACCAAGTTTGAGAAGGTCCTGCTGTTAGACGGTTCTGGAAGCAACAGGACTCTACCTGTGTTCCTGACTCTGCTGAGAGGTGATTTGTGGACCTGCCTTGGTGGTGAGTGGATGAGAGAGGTGCCCAGTGAGGCTGGCTAAGCACAGCGGTTCCCAGTCCAGTCCCAAGGCCCAGGAACAGCAGTTCCTCAGACTCTGAGTGGCAAGACAGCTTGGACACTCACCATATCATCAATGAGCTTTGTTGGCTGAAGACCAAAGAAGCTTCTGTCCTGCAGGACACGTGTGTGAACTAAAGGAAGGAGGATCCACATTCATGACCAACAGGATTTCTTCAAAATATCTAACTACAGGCTTAGAATTATATGTAAACATGTGACTTAAAGAACTATGATATTACCTGTACATCTGAGATTATGATTATAAAATCATATGGTTAACAGTCAGATACACATTTTTGAAAGATAATTCTGACTACAGTGTGGGTTCTGGAGGACAAAATGAGATAAAAGAATGCTAAACAATAACCACATTCTGGGAATCTATTGACATTTTAAATTTTATTACTATATACTTGGCTTTAAAGAGAAGATATGGCTACATGTCAACTGATGATTTTGATTCTGTGTTCTTATTTTGATAATATTAGTGTTGGAGCCTGCCCTAGACTATAATTTTATTGACTTACAAAATATTTTTGTGTGAAAACCTTTTTACTTTGACTATGTCATTTTCTATTTGATGGTTTAAAACATTGTGAAGAAAAAATTTCCAACATATTCAGGAAATCAGATGGTTAAATAAGAGCTGTTGAAAGAAGCAGATTTCATCAGGTGGCTGGGGATGGCAAAAGGAAGGACAAACTTCACCTGTATTTGGCAGAATTAAGTGGAAAGGGGTTAGTGCTCCTGGAGTCCTAAGAAAATGTGAAGGGCCAGTAATACTTTCTCTGAATATCATTAGATTATATTAATAATTTATACCTGAAAAGCCAAGAGTAAGAACAGATCCCGGGGCAGCCAACAGTAAGTATATGGCACTTAGGATGACTTCTGCTACAAAACCAGAAATCCACCAGGAGTGGCTTCAGCAAGGAAACATTTAATTATTTCACTAAACCAGAAGCCTGGAAGCAGGCAGCTCAGAGGAAAAATTTCATCTGCTCAGTGGTAGCCATATGGCCTGGGCTTTTTCCATTCTTTCCCTCTGTCAGCTCCAGCTCATCAGACTTTTCGTCCTTAGACTTATTGTCTTAGACACAGTGGTCTCAGCAATGAGGAAAGCAGTTTTGTTCATTTTTCCTGTCTTTGCTCCCAGTACCTAGTGCTGAGCCAATACATAACTGTAGCGCAAAGTAGCTGCTTGAATAAATATTGTTTGAATAAGTGATTATGTTGCTTCTAAAGAGACAGTTGAAGGATGTTGCTATCTGCTGGTTTTGTAATTAACTTCACAGTAGAACTTTACAACGAGTGTTAATCAGCATCACTCCTTTCTGACAGATGGCAATAGTGACGTGGGCAAAGAGATGCTCTAGGATGATAGGTAGTTAGCAGTAGAGGACTCAGCCGGAGTGAGGCAGGACACAGGATCTAAGCTTTTCTTCTTCCCTCTGAGAGCCCTGCTGGGTGTGTGAACAGACTCTTCTCTGCAGGTCGGGTGGCCTGCCTTTGCTCTTGTCCCCTTCCAGTGTAGTGTTATGGCAGGAACTCTGGGCATACCTTCCTCTGTGGCTCAGTCTTAAGTTCTAAAACACAGGATCTTTATAAATCACAAGTTTTAGCCTACAAGAACATTGCCCCTTTGTTCAAAGGAAGGAAGACTACAGTGAAGTATGGGAGGTGAGGAACCACCATGAGATTGCAGTTTAGCCTAGTAATTGGGATCTTCTAGAACTAGAGCATAATAGACTAACTTCATTCTAGATCCAATAATTACTGAAATAAACGAAGAGATTCATACCTCAACAAACCAATGACTTAATCATGATCCAGAAGAAGAGTTGAAAATCTGCCCAGCAGCTGTCCAGTGTCCTCTGAGGAAATGGTTGGAGTGGTAATAGTGCTGCCGATCTTTGTTAGAGCACCACGTTACACAGCCCAGGGGTCTAGGAGGGCATTCCTAAGGCAGAACACAGCGCCAGATCTGTTTCAATGGAAATCGTTTGGTTACTATGCTGTTCAGTTAGTTGCTCAGTCGCACTCTTTGCGACCCCATTTGTCTGACTCTGCGACCCTGTGCACACAAGGCTTCCCCGTCTTTGACTATCTCCCCGAGTTTGCTCTAACTCATGTGCACTGATTACTATAACCCCTAGGAAATTAGCCACTCCCACCTCTGAGCCTGAGGAGTGTTTTGTGAATTGCTATGAAGACATATCAAAAACCAAGATACTGTGGGTTTTCTTACAAGTGTGCATCACAGCTGCTGACCAAACAGGAAGAGACGGGTGATTTGAAGCTGCCCAGCCTCACTTGCTTTGTCTTTAACGAAGTTCTGGCTTGTTTACTGTGGAGTCTCTGTTTCATTTTCCCCCTGTATATTTCTGAAGTGTTCAGAGTGAAAGGGGAAAGCACTCCAATGGGATGAGTCTACAGGTGATAAAAACTTGGGAGAAATTGCAAATAGTTTAGGAGGTATTCTTAAAATGCAACTTTGTCTTGATAAATGAAAGACATGGACTGAAATCTGTAAAAGGAAATTTAATAAAGTAACTCACAGAGGGAGAAATGAAAATAGAGGATTCAATTGGGCAAAATATAGCTTCAGCAATACTGCCAAATAGGTTTTTGGTAATTTGTCTATTAATGAGATAATTATAAATCATGTGAATGTGTTAAAATGACAGTAAATGTATTGTTTTACATCAATTGGTATATAATAAATTACTTTAGAGACACCATTTCACCATACATGAGACAATTAAGTAGCTTTTGTCACTGAAGCAAGAATAGTAGATTTAGAAAATAAAATAGCCCTCAAACAGCTCATGTTTGTGGACTGAATATTCCCTGATGTCCAGAGAAAGAAGTAAGAGGAAATAGCAGAAGTATCTTTCTAGAGACACAGCGTCTCTCTACCGTCTACAGAAAATGCCTTTACCTGCCGTATTTGTAAAGATAGGAATATTTTTCTGTTTGGATTTGGCTTCTATCTCTGCAACAGTCTCCTTTCCTCTGACTCAACTCCTGTGCTGTAGACAGCTATGTAACCAAGAGACTAATTCTGTGACTATCTTAAGACTATTGTTGAACTGATCAATTGAATTCTCCCCTCTACTCTCACCCTGGACTTTTGATGTCAGGTACACAGATTTAGAATCAATCATAAATGTGATTCATAACATTTTCCCAACATAGAGCGATTATAGCTTTAAAAAAATATTTAGTTATTTTATTTTTTTACAGGGTAATAAACATTTGTAAACCCACCACGTGAAACACAAGCCAGGAAATGGCAATAATCTCCATTTAAACCCCAGGTTCCACTTCATCTTCTTGTCACTCTCTCTCCTTGACCTGAGATGACCATCATCTAAAATACCACATTCATTATTTTTCCCTTTTCCCACGTTTTGCATAGTTTTATACAGCTATTTATAATTTGAAAGATTATATTTTTTTAACATTATAAACAGTATCATAGTACATGGTAATTTGGGGGGATTTACTTTTTTCACTTCTATTTCTGAGATGATCCATATCTTTGTGAGTTATCAAAGTTCATTTGTTTTTACTACTGTATAACATGGGATTCCCTGATAGCTCAGTTGGTACAGAATCCTCCTGCAATGCAGGAGTCCCTGGTTTGATTCCTGAGTCAGGAAAATCCCCTGGAAAAAGGGACAGGTTACCCACTCCAGTATTCTGGCCTGGAGAATTCCATGGACTGTATAGTCCATGGAGTTGGACATGACTGAGTGACTTTAACTTCACTTCACTGTATAATATTCCATTGTGTGACTATACAATGTTGTAGTCACCTTTTCTCCTATTGATGGATATTTGGGTTATTTCCAGATTTTTGTTGCTGTGGAATATTATGAACATTCTAATAGATTTACTCTACCAAAAGAGTTTCTCCTGCAATGCTTTCATCATCAGTCAAACAGGCGCCAGTGTCTTTGATGCTAAATTCATCTGTCCCTACCCTTATTCCACATTTTCTTGCAATTGCTGTTATATCTCTGTGTCTGCCTTTCCAGTCAAGACTCATAGCTGTATACACATTCTTTCTACTTCCTCAACGTTTACTCACTCTTCAGCACAATCTCTTCTGGCTTCTGTACCCACTACTCCATCCAAACTGCTTTTGCTAAAGATTATCAATGACTTTCACGTTGCAAAATCCAATGAGTATTTCCCCACAGTCTTATTAGAACTGTTAACATATTTGATTCTCTTGAGCATTCTGTCCTTAAGATACTTTCTTCTTTTACCTTCCATGTCACAACATTTCCCTGGATTTCCTCTTCCTAGCTATCATTTGGTATTTGGTTCTTTCTTCTCCATTTACTACTCAGGATAAATATTGTAATTCATCAGAGGTTAGTTCTCTGTCTCTTCCTCTCCTTACTCTGTACTCTCCCATGGCACGGGGTGGCTATGTGTGCCTAGTTCTTAGCAAAATTTCTAATAGTATCCGCTTTAACTTTCAAAAGTATCCTAGTTTGAATGACAGAATATATGTTCTCCCTACCTCAATTCCAGTGACCCCCTTTTACCCGTAATTCATTGAATCTTCTGCTACAATCTTTCCTGGGATATTTGATAGGCACTGTAAAGTTAACATTTCTAAAACTAGACTCTTGCTTTTCCATTCAAAACTCATTTCTCCCCAGTCTCTGTCTCAGAAAATGGCACTGCCATTTAATTGCCCAAGCTCCAAACTCTAGAGACCTTGTTGTTGTTCTTAGTTCCCCGGCCCATCTCTCTGTGAAACTTGTCAATTCTCACCCCATTTCTGCAGTCAAAGCCGCTACTTCTCTTACCTGGGAGCTGCAGAGGGCTCAGAACTTATACTAGCTTCACTCTTCTCACCTCTCTGAACCTCATCCATTCTCCAACTCAGATATTTTAAAGCTATAAATGAGATCATGTCATTGCCTGCTTAAAGCCTTTCATGACTTATTACTGTACTTGGAATAAAACAATGCTGCTTTCTCCCACCTCCAAGACTCAGCGTGCTCTGTCTCATGACCACTGGTCTGGTCTCAGCCTAGTCATCTGCTCTGGCCACACCGTCCCTGGGCTCAGCCACTGCAGCAGGCTCTGCCCTGTCCCACATCCTTGGCACCTGGAGAGCACCCCTGCTCCACCCCAGTCCCACTGCCCAACACTTGTTCTATAGATCTCATCTGAAGTATCTCTTCTACTGGAATGTGGCATCAATTTGCATGCCTGTGTGTGTAGGTGGAATTAAAAAATTACTTTTTTCAATTCTGAAGTGATATATTTTAATTTTTAATTTAGAAAATGTAGGTAAGCAAAACAAAAACAAAAACCTCACAATCCCACTGCTGAAAGATAAATATAGTTAACATTTTGGTGTGTTCTTTTCCAGACCTTTCCTTTGTCTACACAGCATATAAGCTGCTTGTGTGTGCTGTGCTTAGTTGCTCAGCTGTGTCTGACTCTTTGCAACCTCGTGAGCTGTCACCCGCTAGGCTCCTCTCTCTGGAGGGATTCTCCAGGCAAGAATACTGGAGTGGGTTGCCATGCCCGCCTCCAGGGGATCTTCTGACCCAGGATCGCACCCAGGTCTCCTGCCTTGCAGGCAGATTCTTTACTGTCTGAGCCACCTGGGAAGCCCAAGATGATACCAAGTCCTGTGATTGATGAAAGTCATTCTGTCCCATAACTTTCACATATAATTCACACTAGCACTACTCTTTCACATTGCAAAACTTATTATCCTTCTCAGTCTCTCCAGGGATTCATGGGTTGGTAAAAGGTCCTCCTGCTTACATCTTGTTTCGATTTCCAGCTTCTGCTGTCGTCTTCATCTCCCTGGTGTCTAATCTCTTGTGCAAACTCAAATATGGAACATTGCCTCTTATGCTTGATCCTAGGGTTCTCCTTCCTGGGGGCCTGTGGGGAGAACTGGAAAGCCTTACAGAAGAGCACATGCTTAACACATCTCCATTTTCAAAACTTCTTTCGCTACTTCAGCCTGAATATGCTCCCCTACCTGAGTGGGAGGAGCGGGCCGCACTGCTGACCGGTTCAGTCTCTCTCTCAACCCGGGCCTCTCTGCACACAGTCTTCCAGCTGCCCCACATCCAGGGCTTTCCTTATAGGGAGCAAATCAGTGCTCTGTATGTTCTGATGGTTCTTTCCAGACCCTTTTATGAAAGGTCTCATTCTTATACCCTCAAGCCTATTCAGACATCTTTTCCAAACAGTGGGTATTTTAGGCTGGTGAGAGACATGCCACTTCTTTGGGAGGCAGAACCAGTTCTCACTAGCTATTGTCTTAAAGTAGGATTCCCTCTGCCCCCTTCTTGGAGCACAGAAATGCCTCCCTGCCCCTTCTCCCACCCTAAAAGGGATCATACAGTATTTATATACTGGTTAGAAACCTGCCTTGTGTACTTAATGATTGATGTGAATATCTTTTACAGTGAGTAAAGCAGAACATTTAATAAACCATGGTTGGCAATATGCCCCAAGAGGTTGTTACCAATGCATATTCTCAGTCTCTAGCCAAACCGAATCCACTCATAACTATATTTTGATCCCTATTATGGGCTTATTCATGGGCACATAAAAGTTTGAGATACACTTTAGAACAATATTTATATGACTTTAATAAGAGCAAAAAGCAATTCTTATTTTTTCTTCATTGGAAAATCTATGAAGAAAACTTGGAAAACTGGAAAACTTGTCTAAAAGACAAGTCTGGACATTCAGATGGCTGTTTAATTTGTGCTTTGACACAGCTAGCTTTACTTATTAAATATGACATTGTTGCCAAAATGCAAAACAGTTTCTTAGAATGCAATGTCTTCAACAGCTTTACTTTAACTCTCTAAAGGGAATTGTGGAGTCTGTGATTTTCACATTACATTTTCACAGAAAATTAAAACAGCAATTTAGTGGTTTTTAAATTAATAGAAAATCATCTCTAACCTTCCAAATACAAAATTCTATACAGGCAGTTTTCAAATACGTTTTCAAATACTCATATTTAAGACTGAAGTACCTTTTGCTCTTGATTCATTGAGAACATAGTTACTTGAGTATGAACTCTTTAAAAAGGGACTACCATAACTCATAGTAAGGGTGGAATACACTTATTGAGCCAGGTCAATGCAGTTGAAAATTGTGATATGGTCTAATTTGAAAACCCAAGTTAAAAAAAAATCACTCTTGGTTTTCATGTTGCAGAAGATTACAAATGAAGTATACTGTTATTCGCTTGCAAACAAATAAGCGGACTTCACAACAACATATGATTTATTTCATTTTAGAGCTTTTAGAAAACATTAATTGAATAAGTAAGCTACTTGCTGTGCTGGAGTAGTCATGTGAAAATCTTGTTTTTTTAAAATACCTCCAGTGAAAAGTTATCTAGCGCATTTTTCTATTTATAGTTGAAAAGCTTCAGTTTCCCAGCTGGCAAAAGCATTAAGTGTGTGTATGCTTCCAATTACAAGCAAGATTTTCCCCATGCGTGGTCCAAGGTTACACAGTGGTCCTTCAGGGATTTGTAGAGTCTTTTCCCTCTGTCTTCTCATTTTCTGCTGCTGTTCCATGGATCGTTTGCAGAACTTTGGCTGCTGAGCAAGATGTAAAAATTTCTGAACATTCATTCATTAGGAAGTAGCAATTCAATCCGAACAAACAGAATGCCACACTACGATGATGTTTCCTTGGGAATAATTTTCAGGAAGTCAGAGAGCTAAAAACCAGAAGGGCATTGTTTCACAAATGGAAGCTATTTGTTTCTGCGCCAGTGGGAATTGTTTTTATAATGTTCCTTTCAGAACAGAATTAAATAATACATTCTGAAATTTTTCACCACATAAAATGCAGTTATAAGTTTTCACAAGTTGTAAAGGGAGGAGAGAAAAGCCAAAGTAAAGACTAAAAAGTATTTCTAAGTCAAGTATTCTTTCAGAACAAAGAAATCACTCCTATTCAGATCATAAGGATATTCAAATAATGCACTTACTATCAGAAAAAACAGTCATTTCATACTGTGGCCTCAGTCTGCCAAGCATAATCTTTTTAGGTTATTTGTCTTGTGTCACTGTGAAATATAGACCTGAAGGGTGATTTGCAAGCTGCTTTCACATCTTTACAAGACGTCCAGGAACAGTTCCTACTGCAGAAATCAAAGAAACTTAACCTGACATTAAACAAGAAATATATCTGGAAAGAGATTAGCATATTTCCAAATGTTCAACACAGAGAAAGGACATCTTGCACAAATGATATTTAAGATGGTCACAACTTACTTTTTTTCCTGTATGTATATGACATGCAGGTTGAATAACAGATCTATCCATTCATTGGATAAAATCACACAGATCTGTTAGTATTATTATTTACTGAAGTAAAAGAAAAAAAATCTTTAGGAATATTCTAATATCTGTCATATAAAGTTTAAAATTCATAGTTCCTCTGTTTTTACCCAGTATGTTTGTGATGTTAAAGTATTATTTGTATCAAAATATAGGTGGAAATTTCAGCAAATAGTCACATGGACTTACATGAGGATTTTCTTACTGTTTGGAGTGTGGTTCCATGGACAGAGGAACCTGGTGGGCTATTGTCCATGGGGTCGCAAAGAATGAATTAACTTGACATGACTGAACTGACTTTGCACGCATGAACTCATGCACCCTACCTCTTCTCTGCAAAGTGCTTGATGTACTACCCCTATCCATCCCATATCTACAACAGTGAGGAGCATTAGTGCTTTTTAAAAAATTAAATTTATTCCAAGTAGAACCAGGTGGTACATGGACCTAAGTCCCTTGCTCAATCTACTTGTGGTAGTGGAAATAGAAGATGTTTGTTTCAAATTATTGTTACAAGTGAGTGAGTGTTAATGGTTCAGTCATGTCCTACTCTTTTTGACCTCACGGACTGTAGCCCACCAGGCTCCTCTCTCCATGGAATTCTCCAGGCAAGAATACTGGAGTGGGTTGCCATTTCCTTCTCCAGGAGATCTTACAAACCCAGGCATAGAACCTGGATCTCCTGCATTGCAAGCAGATTCTTTACTATCTGAGCCGTGAGGGAAGTCCATGTTATTATTACAAAATCCGTTATTAAATGGCCTTACCAGTTGGAAGGGAGCACATGCCCTCGCTGTTTCAAGCCACCATTTTCTTTCATGCCAGCTGCTACTACAGTCTTCCAATTGGTCTTTCCATTTCCATTGTTTCCCTCCAATCTATTTTTCATACCTCAGCCAGAGTGATAGGTATTTTAAGGTCTCCAGCATTTTAAAAACTTGTTATCTATATCTTAAATATATATCTTAAAATATAGGTAACATAAGGGCTTCCCTGGTGGCTCAGATGGTAAAGAATATGCCTGCAATGCAGAAGATCCCAGTTCGATTCCTGGCTTGGGAAGATCCCCTGAAGAAAGGAATAGCAACCCACTCCAGTACTCTTGCCTGGAGAATCCCCATGGACAGAGTAGCCTGGCAGGCTATAGTCCACGGGGTCACAAAGAGTTGGACATGTCTGAGTGACTAAGCACAGACATACACACAGATAACATAAACATTATCATTTCAGCTCTTTTTAAGTATACAATTCAGTGGCATCAAGTACATTCCAGTTGTTCTGCAATCATCACCACCATCCATCTCCAGAAATGTTTCATCTTCCCAAACAGCAACTCTACTCCCATTAAACACTAACTCCCCCTCCTGCCTCCATCCTCTAGTAACCATGATTTTACTCTCTACTTCTATGAATCTGACTATTCTAGGTCCCTCTCTTAAGTGGAACTATACAACACCTGTCATTTTGTGTGCATTTAATTTCATTTAGCATAATGACTTCGGCTTCACAAGTGGCTCAGTGGAAAGAATCTGCCTGCCATTGCAGAGATGCAGGTTCAGCCCCTTGGTAGGGAAGATCCCCTGGAGGAGGGCATGACAGTCCATCCAGTACTCTTGCCTGGAGAATCCCATGGACAGAGGAGACTGACGGCCTGCAGCCCCAGCACTCACACACACAGCATAAATGACTTCACGTTTCATCCACATTGTATTTTGTGCCATTTCCTCCCTTTTTAAGGCCAAACAATATTCCATTGTATATATTTAATATATACCACATTTTATTTATCCATTCATTGGTTAATGGACATTTCGGTTTCCACCATTTGGCTATTATGAATAATACTGCTGTGAACATTGGTGTAAAAATAACTGAGAGCCTGCTTTGAATTATTTTGGTTATACGTCCAGAAGTGGTTTTGCTGGATAAACCAGTCATATGATAATTCTGATCTTAACATTTTGAGATACTACCATACCATTTTTCACAACAGCTGCACCAGCAATGCATATGAATTCCAGTTTCTCCACATCCTTGTCAATGTGTTATTTTTTATTTATTTATTGTTTTGGTGTTTCTTTCTGCTTAAAATCTCCATGACTTTCAATTGCTCCCTACTATATTCAATGGACCTGAACATATCTGATCTCTGCACATTTTTCTAACCTCATCCTGTGCCTTCTCCTTGCTTTCCTAGGACACAAAACTCTTCCCTCTCTCGGGAATTTTATACTGTCCTTTCCTCTCCCAGGACTCTATGTGGATAGCTGCTTATTATTTTGAGGGTCTTGACCTTCATGAGGGTCTTGACCTTCATAAGGGTCCCTAGCCATCATTTGTAAGTGTGTCTCCCATTTTTTTCTCTCCCGCAGCACCTTTCTCTTTCCTTTGAAGCATGTGCCATCATCTGTAATATTTCATCTCTGCTTGTTTCCTACGTGCCTTCAGTAGAAAGTCAGCTCTGTGAGGACAAAACCAGGGGCTTCCTTCACTCTTGCCTCCCCAGAGCCTGGTAGGCTCCTCAGAAGGACTCAACAGAGAGTTAATAGCTAATTTGCAAAAAGTCAAGGATGTTCCTCTGATATTTGTAACTTCTTCCCTCTACAAATAAACCATATGTTCATTTTGATTTGTCAAATCAAAATCCTTCAGAGACTAAATTATTGTGTAGAATATTGTAACATTTTTCTTTTCTTGGACATGTGCTTAATATGAACTAAATTGTAGTTTAATATTTATGTTACTACAGTCAGAACTGCTAAACAGCTTATAGCTAAATTGGCTGCTTTCTAACAACTGGTGATTAAAATCACTTCCATTTAAAAAAATGTGGCTGATACCTTTAAAATGTAACAAATCCCAAATATCATTTAAGTATTTTTGATTCATCAAGAAACAAATGTCAGCTATAACTTTTATTTGAAATCATGCCTGTTTCATTCCAGTGTTACTCAATAAATAAGAAACCACCAAGTAATTTGCCAAAATAGGTTTAGAAGTAATTTGAAGTGTAGGTGGGAGGGAATTGGAGAGAATTTAATCTCTGCTTACTTTTGTTCCATATTGCTCACCTTGAGAAGAAGATGAGAAGTACCAGCATCAATTATAGGCTTTGTAAATTAAAAGAGTAAGTGAATTTCCTGGGATTCATTGAGCAAAAATATTTTCTACATGGATGATTTTAGTATTTACACATTTACAGGCTGGTGTCTGGATGTAGGTCATCTTTATTTATTCTGCTCAGCATTTAATGTGTCTTTTGATCTGAAAACTACTCTCTTCTCACCTTCACTGTATCTGTTCTTCTGTGATTTTACAGTCTAACATCTATTATTTTACCTTTTCTTGCACAACTTCTTTTCCATTTCTTATTTGTATCTCTTTTGTTATATGTACTATAGAGACATTGTCACTCTTTCTAAATTAATGGTTCTCAAACTTTTAGCTTCCCAGGTGCCTCAGTGATAAAGAGTCTGCTTGCCAATGCAGGAGATGTGGGTTTGAGCCCTAGGACAGGAAGATCCCCTGGAAGAGAGCACAACAACCCACTCCAGTATTCTTGCCTGGAAAATCCTACGAACAGAGGAGTCTGGTGGGCTACAATCTATGGGGTCAAAGAGAGTCAAACACGACTGAGCACACACATAAACTTCTATGTACATCAGAATGACCTGGCTGCTGCTGCTGCTAAGTCGCTTCAGTCACGTCTGACTCTGTGCAACCCCAGAGACGGCAGCCCACCAGGCTCCGCCGTCCCTGGGATTCTCCAGGCAAGAACACTGGAGGGGGTTGCCATTTCCTTTTCCAATGTATGAAAGTGAAAAGGGAAAGTGAAGTCACACAGTTGTGTCTGACTCTTCGCAACCCCATAGACTGCAGCCTACCAGGCTCTTCTGCCCTTGGGATTTTCCAGGCAAGAATACTGAAATGGGTTGCCACTGCCTTTGGGGCTTATTAAAAATAAGTTGATGGACTCCATCCCCAGATTTTCTGATTCAGTAGTTGTAGAACTGGGGTGGGATGGGGGGATAAGAAATTGTATTTCTCACAAATCCCCAGGTGACTCTGAGCTAGTGATATGGGAACAACAATTTGAAAAATACTCTTCTATATCCTTACAACTCAAAGGGTATCTGAAGGTCAGCATGGTATTTCTAAAAAGCTGCTTGTTGATGAAGCTTCTGGTCTCTGGGCTGTACTTTGAGTAGCAAGGATTTAAAACAGTAATTCTTCAATTCCAAGTCCTGGACCAACAAACAGCATTAAAATCACCTGAGGATTCATTAGAAATGCAATTTCTCAGGCTACATCTGAAAACTATTAAATTAGAATCTGCCTTTTAGCAAAATCCCTAGGTGACCAGTCCCACTCCAGGACTCTTGCCTGGAAAATCCCATAGACAGAGGAGTCTGGTAGGCTGCAGTCCATGGGTCGCGAAGACTCTGACATGACTAAGCAACTTCACTTTCATTTTTCACTTTCATGCATTGGAGAAGGAAATGGCAACCCACTCCAGTGTTCTTGCCTGGAGAATCCCAGGGACGGGGGAGCCTGGTGAGCTGCCATCTATGGGGTCACAGAGAGTCGGACATGACTGAAGCAACTTAGCAGCAGCAGCAGCAGCAGCAGGTGACCAGTAAGCACAATAAAGCTGTTAAGCCCTGTTCTAAATCACCTGGTCAGTCTTCACTACACCAATTTTATTATATAGCTCACCAGTTACATTTATTTCAGATAAAATTTTAATTTTATTTACTCGTGTTAAAAGCTTTGTTTACTCATTTTTTATCATAGTCTAATCTTGATTGTAGATGCAATATCATATCAAAATACACTCGGGTTGCTAATATTCCTTCTGGGTCTCCTTATTTGGTTTGTTAATCATGTTTCTTTTATTTGTTAGCTGTCCTGTGGTAGTAAATAGTCCCACAAATCTCAGTGACTTATAAAAACAAAAGTTTATTTCTTATTTATCTGTTACATTGGATGAAGGTCAAGGCCGTTTCCACTCCTAGTCCACATGTCTTTATATTCCAAGAGGCTGAAAGAAGGCACGTAATATGAGCCATGTCTTTCCTGAGCAGAATGAAAAGACCAAGAGGGCTAATAGAAATGTATAAGGGCCCTTAAAAGTTTTGCTTGGATATGGGGTCCAGCTTATTTGCTTGTGTATTATTGCTAAAGCAGCTCGCAAAGATAAATACAATGTCAATAGATTGGAAAGTATGCTTTTCCCACAGAATGTATGTAAAGAATGAACATTGTTTCCTCATCCCCTAATTGTATGTTGAAATCTAATCTCTACTATGATGGTAATAAGAGATGAGGCCTTTGGGAGGTAATTGGGTCATGAGGGTGAAGCCCTCATGAATGGGATTTGTGGTCTTAGGAGACAGTGAAAGGACCAGAGAGCTCTCTTTCTACCCTGTGAGGATACAGGAAGAAGGGAGCAGTCTGTACTTGGAAAAGGGCTATCCCTAGACCCTGACCACACCAGAACCTGACCTCAGACTTCCAGACTCCAGAGCTATGAGAAATACATTGTTGTTCTGAAGCCACCTGTCTGTGGCATTTTGTTATACAGCCAGAACTAGATACATAATATTACTAAGTCTCTCTTTTTTCTCTCTCAATGAATAGTGAAACATAACCCAGTTACAAAAATGGGGAGTAAATAATTGCAAACAATAATATGATTTACACTTTTATAATTATTGGTTTTCTTTAAAGGCCTCGTATATAATATAATATGTAACAAAGTAATGAAGCAAATGGCTATATATATATTAAATTCATAACACCGCAGAAATATATTAGGTACAGACACGCACATGTGCATACACACCACCAATCTGTATTGGTTTGTAAAGACAATTGGCAAGGGTTTCTTCTGAAGCTGTTTCCCTTCCAGATTTCTCACTTAAATGGGATGGACAGTAATTATCAATCTATATTCAGTTAACTGTTTTAGTTCTTATGTGAGTTGAGGGTGGAGGTTCAATTTTTTCCTACCCAGAGACCCAGCCTGGGCAGTTTCAGACACACAAAACTAGAGAGCTGTCTTTGAAGTCACGGAAGAGGGGTGCTTCTTGCTGGCGGGTGGTGAGGAGAAAAATGAACCCCTGACCAGTCCCACACAGCTCCCAATTCTGATGGACCACATATGTCAGTGGCGGGTGGAAGATGGGGCTTCTGCTTTCTTACATTTTCTCACTCATCAGTGTTTCCATTTGGTTATTTGTAATGGCTAATTTTATGTGTCAACTTGGCTAGGCCATGGTACTTGGATGTTTGGTCAAACATTTTTCTGGATGTTTCTGTGAAAGTATTTTTAGATGAGATTAACATTTAAACCAGTAGACTTTGAATAAAGTACCCTCTATAATGTGGGTGGGCTTCGTCCAATCAGCTGAAAACCACAGGACAGCAAAACAGACCTTCCCCAGGAAGAGGAAATTCTGCCAAGGCTTTTGGACTTGACCTCCAACATCACCTCTTTCCTGGGTTTCCAGCCTACTGGCCTGCCTTGCAAATTGTGGACCTGACCTGCCTCCACAATCATGAGCTAATTCTTAAATAAAATAAACATCTTTCTCTCTCTCTCCTCTCTCTCTCTCTGTCTCTGTATATACTTATACACATAGCCCTGATTAATGAATTTTTTTAAATTAGGGTTTTGGAAATCAGAAAACATAATCTGAAAAGATGTCTCAGAAACGCTCTGTCTGCACTTGGACTTATGTATGGCACTTTCCCACTTGCTTCCACAGTAGATGGTTGTATGTAAGTGTATCAGAGGAGGAGGTAGTGGGAGGTTATCTTCCAGGCACTAGTGATCTCTGTGAAGGTAGAAGGTGGGGAGGTGCCCAACAGTCTTTGCTGTGAATAGAAAATGACCTGGCCGTCAGGCCTTCCCTTCTCAGCATTCACTTCTTTACCCAAGACAGGTCCAAGCAATAGTGCACATCTATGTGTGAGACATAATTTGTGCAATATTTAATATGTGTCTTCATCCATTGGGCTACTATCACAGAATAACACAGACTAGGTGGCTTATAGGCCACAGAAGTCTATTTCACACAGTCCTAGAGTCTGGGAAGTCCAAGATTAAGGTACCAACACGGTCGATTCTGGTAAGCCTTGTTCACAGAAGTGTCTCTGTAGTGTCTCCTCACATGCTGGTGGGCTTGAGGGGTCTCTCTGGGGGGGTCTCTTTTATAAGGACACTCATTCCACCCAAAGGGCTCCACCCTCATGACCTCATTACCTCCCAAAGGCCCCCCTTCCAAATACACCACGTTGGGGAATGGGTTTCAACATATGAATCTTAGTGGGACACAGTTAGACCAGGCTCCAGAGAGCATGTGCGGATGCTAGATACCATAGTTTTAACTACTTAAAAGAGATAGCTCTGTTTTCTCTCAAACTTCCCCTCCCCCGTTTCCTTTCTCCCTCTGGACACATGCTGCGTCAGCATCTCAGCTTCAGCAGGCAGTGGTTCATTTCCCCATGTGAGTGGGAAGGCAGGCCTTGGGGCACAGAAATCCACCTGGCAGGGAAGGCAACAGTCATGCTGAGCTCTGCTGCTCTGGGCTCCATGAGAATGAAAGAAAGGCCTTCTCATATCCTAAAATACTCTCCACTTGTCTATTTCGATGCCAAGTACGAGCAATTTATTATGTGAGACTTGGCCATGTCCTTGGACTTAGTAAAAGATTTATGGGATATTTAATGTTCATGCTCTGAGGACTCACCAAGGGGTTTCTTACTCAGAAAATGCATGGCACTCATCATATCCTTTGGAAGACTAAGGCTGGGTCAGTTTTGTGGTTTGTATTCTGGACAATCAGTGCATGAAACAGAAGAGCAGAGACTATTAAGTCATATTTGTGGCTTAGTGTTACTAGCACTTGATGATCATTTAAAATCCTAAGCCTTGACTTTTCAAGTACTCTCCTGAGTTGGAAAGTAAAAGCAATAAACTTTAGGACATTTTGCATAGCTTGTAAGAACGTCATTTAAAGCATTTGTTGCTGTTGTTGTTGTTCTTCAGTTGCTAAGTCATATCTGACTCTTTGTGGCCCCATGGACCGTAGCACATCAGGCTTCTCTGTCCTTCACTGTCCCCCAGAGTTTGCTCAGACCTGCGTCCATTGAGTTGATAATGCTACCTAACCATCTCATCTTCTGCCACTCCTTCTCCTTTTCCAGCATCATGGTCTTTTCCAGTGGATCAGTTCTTCCCATTAGACAGCCAAAGTATTGGAGCTGCAGCTTCAGCATCAGTCTTTCCAATGACTATTTAGGGATGATTTCCATTAGGATTGACTGGACTGATCTCCTTGAAGTCTAAGGGGCTCTCAAGACTATTGTCCAGTACCACAATTCAAAGGCATCAGGTCCTTGGCACTCAAATTTCTTTATGACCCACCTATCACATCCACATGTAACTACTGGCAAAACCTAGCTTTGGCTATATGAACCTTTGTTGGCAAACTGATGTCTTTGCTTTTTAATCCACTGTCTAGATTTGTCATACCTTTCCTTCCAAGGAGCAAGTGTCTTTTAATTTCATGGCTGCAATATCCATTCACAATGATTTTGGAGCCCAAGAAAAGAAAATCTCATCGCTTCCACTTTTTCCCCATTATTTGCCATGAAATGATGGGACTGAATGCCATGATCTTCATTTTTTGAAGGCTGAGATTTAAGCCAATTTTTTTTACTCTTGTCTTTCACATTCATCAAGAGGCTTTTTGGTTCCTCTTCACTTTCTGCCATGAGGGAGGTGTTATCTGCATATATGAGGTTATTGATATTTCTCCTGGCAATCTTGATATTAGCTTGTGCTTCATCCAGCCTGGCATTTCTCATGACGTACTCTGCATAGAAGTTAAATAAACAGGGTAACAATACATAGCCTTGACATACTCCTTTCCTAATTTTGAACCAGTCCATCATTTCATGTCCAGTTCTAGCTGTTGTTTCTTGACCCACATACAGATTTCTCAGGAGGCAGGTAAGGTGGTCTGGTATTCCCATCTCTTTCAGAATTTTCATTTGTTGTGATCCACACAGTCAAAGGCTTTAGTGCAGTCAATGAAGCAGAAGTAGATGTTTTTATGAAATTCCCTTGCTTTTTCTATGATCCAGCAGATGTTAGCAATTTGATCTCTGATTCCTCTACCTTTTCTAAATCAAGTTTGTACAGCTGGAAGTCCTCAGTTCACATACTGCTGAAGCCTAGCTTGGAGGATTTTGAACATAACGTTACTAGCATGAGAAACAAGTACAATCATATGGTAGTTTGTACACTCTTTGACACTGTCCTTCTTTGGAATTGGAATGGAATTGACTTTGGCAGTCCTGTGGCCACTGCTGAGTTTTTCAAATTTGCTGGCATATTGAGTGCAGCACTTTAACAGCATCATCTTTTAGGATTTGAAATAGCTAAGCTGGAATTTCATCACCTCCACTATCCTTGCTTGTAGTAATGCTTCCTAAGGCTCACCTGACTTCAGACTCTAGGACATCAGGCTCTAGGTGGGTGACCACACCATCATGATTATCTGGATCATTAATACCTTTTTTTAATATAGTTCTTCTCTGTATTCCTGCCACCTCTTTTAAATCTCTTCTGCTTCTGTTAGGTCATTACTCTTTCTGTCCTTTATTGTGCCCAACCTTGCATGAAATATTCCCTTGGTATCTTCAATTTTCTTGACGAGATCTCTAGTCTTTCCCATTCTACTGTTTTCCTCTATTTCTTTGCATTGTTCATTTAAGAAGGCCTTCTTATCTCTCCTTGCTATTCTCTGGAACTCTGAATTCAGCTGGGTATATCTTTCCCTTTCTCTCTTGCTTTTCATGTCTTTTTTCCCCCCAGCTATTCGTAAGGCCTCCTCAATCGTTTTGTGTTACTTGCATTTATTTTTCATTGGGATGGTTTTGGTCACTGCCTCTTGTACAATGTCATAAATCTCTCTTCATAGTTCTTCAGGCACTCTGTCTACAAGGCATAATCTCTTAAATCGATTTGTCACTTCCACTGTATAGTCATAAGGGATTTGACTTAGGACATACCTGAATGGCTAGTGGTTTACACTACTTTCTTCAATTTGAGCTTGGATTTTGCAATAAGCAGCTAATGATCTGAGCCACAGTCAGCTCCAGGTCTTGGTTTTGCTGACTGTGTAGAGCTTCTCCATCTTCAGCTGCAAAGAATGCAATCAATTTGATTTTGGTATTTACCATTTGGTGATGTCCATGTGTAGAGTTGTTGCCTGTGTTGTTGTAAAAGGATGTTGGCTATGGCCAGTGTGTTCTCTTGACAAAACTCTGTTAGCCTTTGTTCTGCTTCATTTTGTACTTCAAGGCCAGACTTGCCAGTTACTCCAGGTATTATATAACTCTAGACATATTATAACATTTAGCATGTTATGAAAATAAGTATTGTCTTTCATGATAATTCAGAAACAGACATTCCAGGGAGAAAGACCTCATGCATTCTTCATTTTTAAATGTATTTACAAGTCATTGCAAGAAGAAAATAATTAATTCTCCCTGCTTCTTCTTATTTTTAAGTGAGCCATGCCCCAGCTAAGCAGCTGGGGGGTGGCGGGGGAGGGAATCTTACCTGATCCATTTAAGAGAAAAGTCGGAAAAAGCCCTGATCAGGCCTCCTAGCCATCCCTATAATGTCAGGGAAGAGGCAAGGCTTCTGCTGAATGAGATGTGGTGGGGAAGATTCTACAAGGAGTGGGGAGGAGAGCTCAAAGGATGCACACAGTGCTGCTTTCTCTCAAAGGTAAAATGATGAAGACGAGACCTCTTGAAGCTAGAAATATCATTGAGCTCTGGAAACCTAGAATCAGAACAGGCAAGATAAAATAGATCATGGTATTACAAAAAATTGGTTTTCTTTTAATGAAACAAAGATTTTTTAATATCTAAGTAAAAATGTGCACACTTGCACATTTTCCTTAGGATTCCATTTCTTTATTTCTTTTCATTTATTTTTTTGACTACTCAAACTATTAAAGTATATTAGAGTATCCTAGCATTCTCATTAACAACAGCATAAAAGCATAATCAAGTCAATAAGACTAAAACAGATTTGAATATCTCTCAAAATTTTCAGAAACAAAGCCCTTATTCAGAAGATTAATCCCAACAGTTACTGTTTTTATAAAAAGTTAGTTTTCAAAAAGGGACATTTTAGTTTTTCTTTCTATTTTCCCCTTCTTATCTCCTCTCCTCCTCTCCTGTTGCTGCTGCTGCTGCTGCTGCTGCTAAGTCTCTTCGGTTCAACTCTGTGTGACCACATAGAGGGCAGCCCCTGTCCCTGGGATTCTCCAGGCAAGAACACCGAAGTGGGTTGCCATTTCCTTTTCCAATGCATGAAAGTGGAAAGTGAAAGTGAAGTCGCTCAGTCCTGTCAGACTCTGCGACCCCATGGACTGCAGCCTACCAGGCTCCTTCGTCCATGGATTTTCTAGGCAAGAGTACTGGAGTGGGGTGCCATTTCCTTCTCCACCTCTCTTCCTAGCCGTCCTTGATTCCTTTTCCTTCCTCTCCTCTATCTCCTCTGTTGGTTTGTAGCCATACTTTAAAAGTAAAAAGAAACACCAATTTTAATAACAGATTTATTTAAAACAGCCCATAACAAATATTATCGTGTTTGTAAGTAATCAGTATAAAAACTGTTAATAAGGTATTTTGCATTCTTTGGGGATTTGGTACAAAGTTTGGAAACTGATGTATATTTTGCACTCACAACACATCTCCATTCATATTCACCATGTTTCAAGTGCTCAGTGCCCATGGGTGGGTGCCTTATGGCCATCACATTGGACAACACTGATCTAAGGGAAGGAAGAGAGTCACTGGCGAACATGTGGTTGATGTCAGTTTTGGGAGAAATATTTATGACATGACAAAAAATATTTGGTACTAGCTTATAAAAGTGCTTTAATCTTTCCTGCATGCTTAGATATTTAATAATATAAATCCTACACAGCAAATGATGTATCAATCAAAATTACCTTCTAGGAAGCCAGAAATAAAATTTCTAAGCAGTTGCATTCTCAAGTTCTGTTGAGGTCTGTGGACTGACAGAGGGAAACAAACTCTGGCTTGGTGAGCTAGGGCTCATGCATGTTCTTCACCCTGGTTATCATCACACAGTGAGAAAGAATGTCAAGGGCTGTGAGGGAATCATGCAATTTGTTATCAAAAACCAGCTCAAGAAATCTAAAAAGAAAAGCAGCATAAAGGCAGTAGTGGGGTAAAGTTAAAAAAGAAATACTAAAGCATTTATGTGAGGAAATATCTCACGAATGTATATGGAACAAAATTGTAGATGGCAAGTGAAGTTTTGTGTTGATTTTACTTTTTAATTAAATATGGTGAGTTTACAGCTAACAAGACATTCACACTTCCCTTCTTAGTGTTTCCTCAACGTGAAGTCTTCAGTATGTTACTCAGGTTTTCTGGAACCACAGAGATTAGAATGTGGGGTTTGGGGTGGTGTGATCTATCCACCCACTTCCATGATCCTCCTTTCCAGTCTCTTCCTTGTGCAGCAGACTGATGAATTTGTTCCAAAGAAAATAAGCAGAACAGTCCAAATAAACAGATGCTGTACTCAGGATTCTGGACCCTGCAGTGGAGTCTGAAGAGAACCCTTAGAATGGGGCCAAGCCAGGCCCCACTGCCGTGTCTCCTCCCACTTCCCGCCTGTTCACCACCTCCAGCCAACAGGTTCCTCACACACCTGCACTTATTCCCACTTCAGGACCTTGGCCCAGGCTAGTGCCAACCGGGGAGCTGGATCAGGTGTTAGATCATAAGCAACCTCTCTGTGTGTGTCTCTGTCTCCTCATTTGTAAAGTGGTAATAATAATAACACAACCACCTCAGAGTGCCGATACGAAGATTAAATGAATTAATGCATGTGAGCACTTAAAACAGTGCCTTGTATTGAGAGGTTAAAAAAAATGTAGGTTTCATGCAGATTCATTTGGCAGTAAAATGTGATCCAAACTGATATATGGCCATTCATGTTTACTTACCCTGTTCAGTGTGATAAATAAATATTTTCTGCAGAAACAGCCGTAAGATTATAGGATGCTGCCCAGACCCTGCAAGTATGTCGAATGTACTGTCTGCTCTTTTGAAATCCCCAATACTCTAATCCTGAAACTTATTTTTCCCCAAGAGTTTGGTGTAAGGGATCGTGAACAGGGTTACTACTGTTCCTGATTCAGCTTATTTTTTCACCTCTTCTGAGAGACTTTCTGACCCTTCTTTCTTGGCACCCTGTCCCCTCCGTGCCTCCTATTATCTGACCCTGTTGACTGTCCCTGGTAGAACTTTTCACTATAGACAATGATATTATTTGTTTTGTAGCTCTGTGTGCATGCACTCGGTCGTGTCTCTGTGACCCTGTAAGCTCTAAACTGCCAGGCTTTTCTGTCCATAGGATTTTCCAGGCAACAATGCTGGGTTGCCATTTCCTCTTCCAGGGGATCTTCCCAATTCAGGAATCAAACCGGCATCTCCTGCAGTGCCACGTGGATTCTTTACCACTGAGTCACCTGACCATTTATTTCCTGACGGTTCCAAGAATTATACCTCCAGCAAAGACCTCTTCCCAGAACAGATCATATTTGCAGGTGACAACGTGACAAGGAAGGAAGGAAGCTCTGTTTGAAAGTTCAAAATTTGAACTTCTGACCCACCCCTCCACCTCGCCTCGCCCACATTCTCCCCTATCGTGTTTCATGGCAGCTCAATTCTTCCAGTGTTTGAAGCCAGAATCTTTGGAATCCTCCTTGGTTCCTCTCCTTCCCCCATACTCCACCATGGTGCCCAAGCGAATTCTACTGGCTTTGCCTTCAAAAGTCTTTCTGAGGTCTGACCCCTGTCATCACATCTGCCTTTTCAAGTCTGGAGCAGGTCACTGGGCCTCCCTAACGTTTTCAAACACTTATGCAAATGTGCAAACCCTTCTTAGAGCGTCTCGCCTGACTGCCCTATGAAAGTTGAAAACCTCTATCATGCTCACATTGCATTCCCTAGGTCCCTTGCTGTTAATCTAAACATACTCATAATTCATGAGTTTTTATGACACTTAACACTTTCCAGCTACTCTTCTAGACCTAGTTTTGTACCTTCCCAGATTCACTTGCCCCTGCCTTTCTGCTCAATGCTATAACTGTCCAGGAAGATCACCTGGCACTACCACATTCTGAGGGCCATAGAGGAGAGGCCTTGATCTTGCCTGAAAACAGACTCACTATGCTCTGCCACCACCTGGCAAGATGGCAGCTGGGGTCACTGCCCTGGGTTGTTGTGCTCTCCGAGATGGCTACTCCTAGCCCCTCGTGCCCAGCTCAGGCCTCAGAGAGGGTCTTGCCCCAAGTCTTCCACTGTTTCACCGCTGCTGTTTCTGGGGCTGCTGAGGACAGAGACTTCACAGGAATTCTGTGCAGTGCCCATGCAGTCATGAGCTCACCTGGTGTCTCAGGTTGCAACAGGGCAGGTACGAATCCTGGTGCTCACCCAATGCTGGGCTCAGAGGCTGCTCTTCCTGTCTTGAGATCTTGCCTCTCTCATGGGTGCCTAGAGAGTTTGGAGGGCACAAACTGTAAGACAGTGGGGTTGGCAGTTCTTGGGGCAAACTGTCTCAGATACATCACAAGAACCTGTGGTTAAATATTTCTCCCTTTCTGTTCTGTTTACATCTTGGAATAACAAACTACCTTAAGGGTGGAAAATAGCAACAACAATTTATTTTGCTCTTGCATCTGTAGTTTGGCCAGGGGGTATTGGGAATGACTTATCTCTGTTCTACTGGAGCTGGAGGATCCTGAATCAAGGCTGCGTGCTCACGTAGTTGGCAGGGTGGTGCCGGCTATTGGCTGTGAGGCTTAGTTCTTCTCCACATGGGGACTCTCCCCAGGACTTCTCGTTTCCCACAGCAGGGCCTCTGGGTTAAAGCTCAAGCATCTCAGGAACCAGGAAGTAGCAGTTGCCAATCACTTAAGGCCTAAGGCTTGGAAGCTTGTACAGGGTCACTTCCTCTATATTCTATATCAACAGCCCATCCAGATCCAGGGAAGGAACATCAACTCTGGCTCTCGGGCGAAGGAATGTCAGGGAAGTTGTGACTGTTTTTTTTTTTTTTAATTGAAGTATAATTGATTTATAATAATATATTAATTTCAGATATATAACATAGCAGCTCAGCATTTTTATAGATTCCATTCCACTTAGTTATTATAAAACGATGGCTGTGTTTCTCCATGCTGTGCAATGTAACATTGTTGCTTATTTATTTTTTACATAACAATTTGTACCTCTTAATCCCATGCCCCTATCTTCCTCTCTCCACTGGTAACAACTAGTTTGCTTTCTGTATCTGTTGAGTCTACTTCTGTTTTGTTATATACATTCATTTGTTTTATTTTTTTAGATACAATGGACAAGTGATAACATACAGTGTTTATCTTTCTGTCTGATTTATTTCACTAAGCCTAATACTCTCTGGGTATATCCATGTTTTTGCAAATTGCAGAATTTCATTCTTTTTATGGCTGAGTAATATTCCACATTTTATACCACATTTTCTTTATCTGTTCATTTGTCGATGAACATTTACATTGCTTCCACGTCTTGTCTATTGTAAACAACGCTGCTATGAACACTGAGTTGCATGTATCTTTTTGAATGAATGTTTTCACTGCTTTTGGATGTATACTCAGGAGTGGAATTGCTGGGTCATATAGTAGTTCATAGGGAAGATCCCCTGGAGGTGGGCATGGCAATGCACTCCGGTATTCTTGCCTGGAGAATCCCGAGGGGCAGAGGAGCCTGGAAGGCTCGAGTCCACAGAGTTGCAGAGTCGGACACGACTGGAACAACTAAACACGCCCATAGTGGCTCTGTTTCTCGTGTTCTGAGGAGCCTGCATCCTGTTTTGCATAGTGGCTATGCCACTTTACACTCAAGTTGTGGCTATTTTCAACCTGCCAAACATCTTCCTTAAGATGAATTGTTCTGAGACCCAGTGATTCACAGGGCTTTTGTATAGACTGAGTAGTTGGCTATGTTTTTCTTTTTTATGAAGCTAGAAGCCAGGTTGGTAACCCATCCCCTGTATTTGTTCCTCTTCTTTCCTTGCATCATCCTCTGTCTCTCATTCCTGCTTATCTGGATTTTACTCTCAAGGAAACCGTTAGCCGTGGCTTTTGCCTCGGTTCTGTTCTGTGTTCTAGAGAACCCAGGGCAAATCAGATACTGTGTACTTTACATAGAGACTTCCCTGGAGGCTCAGATGGTAAAACATCTTGCTTATAATGTGAGAGATCTGAGTTCAATCCCTGAGTCAGGAAGATCCTCTGGAGAAGGAAATGGCAACCCACTCCAGTACTCTTGCCTGAAAAATCCCATGGACAAAGGAGCGCGGTGGGCTACATAGCTTTGTTTATTGTCTATCTCCCTTCCTAGTATATAAACTTCTTAGAGCGCATGTGGGTGTGTGTCTCATTTAGGATTATCTTCTTAGAGCCCAGAACAGTGTCTGGCTCATTGAAGGCACTCAATAAGTGTTAACTGAATGATATTTATATCGTGATTATCTAGAGCTTAATTTCCATGAAAGCAGGAACATCGCCATCTCAACATTGTTCCCTTGGCTCCAATACTTTAGAAAAGAGTACATGAACAAAACCAGGAGAAACAACACATAGACTGTTGTTGAGGGAAACATAGTCATTGAAAACCAGGGAATATCAATAGAAGCTTCTAGAAAGGTCCAGGAACCAGAACAGCTTAAAAGGATCCATGCAAGGCCATCACATTTGAAAGGTGACAGCATCACAACTGTCACAGCATTCGGGGGATGTTATTATACAAACATTTTGAAACTGAACTTTAATAGCCTTTGGAGAAGAGGAGCCAGATGAGGCCTCTGTGGTCCCAGACTCCTCAAGTGTCCGGGACCAGCAGAGCTGTTCAGGTGCCTGTCTGAGGAGCTGGACATATTCCTTCATGCCCTTGGCATACCTATGTCTTCCAGGAACATGTATTCTAAGAGCGTTACCTTGACCAACCCTGGTTTTGCTGATTTGAGTTGCCCCTGATGAGTTTTGATTATCTTAGTTTTGTATGAGGATTTGTTTCCTTATCTTTTCGACCCATTCAATTCAAGTCAACATTTTCTTTAAAGCTGAGAGTCTATTTGCCAGGTACAATTCAGTGTTTGCACCATGTCAGTCAAGACACCAATGGAAAACAGGGAACCCTCCAGCAGAGAGATCAGTTCAAGGAGAGTTGGCTGTTTCCAGAGCTCTGAGTGCCAGGGGCCTGCAGAGGCCAGCCCGGTAACTGGAACCATAATCAGTTCTCTCCTGGCGGCTTAGTGCCTTGGGCAGAGTACAGACGGAGGACCAGGGGTCACAAATCAGAATAGTCCAAGGTTACAACTCAAGCTAACACACCACCGAGTAAAATTTGTTCTACCCTCCTGCCTCACTAATGTGGTACTTGTGTGAAGACCTGGAAGGCCAGGTCTGCATAGAGAATTATTACGTTCCTCTGAGTTACAGACCCTGGTGCCAGAACATGGTGGAGAGAGACAGACAGCTCATGTCCCCACCCCCTTCCCCTGGCCTGTGCTCACAGCAGACACCTTTGCCAGCTCATGGATGCGCACTCTCTCCATTCATCCATGCTCTGTTCACAACTGTGCTGTCCTTTGGCCGTCTAGGATCTAAGGTTGGGGATACCAGGGTCACAGTTCCCCAGCCACCCTGAGACAGAACTGGAGCTGAGACCTGCACACATCTTGGAAGCTGGCTTGGTTCTGTTCAAGTGGAGAATTCCCAGTCTGAGTTCCTAGAATGTTCTATAAGTAAGGAGATTGATAAAGGTTGGTCAGGGGTCCCACTTGCACTGATCTGTTAGCGGCAATGCTGTGATGACTCCAGGGACTGAGGGTAGGTGGGAGGTCTGCGGACTGTGCTGTCCTTGATCGGGAGTAACCTTCCTTTTGGACACACAGTCATCTGCAGGTAACCTTGCAGGGAGGGAGGGAGGGATACAACCTCCCTCTGATACCAGCGCTTCCCACCGGCTTCCTCCATCAGAACACAGAGCACTGGGGCATCCTCGTGATGGAGCCTCCAGGCTGGAAAGCAGAGAGAAGTGCACAGAGGGAATCTGGAGGGCCAGGCCAAGGTCACAGGCATAGGTCACATCAGGGGACAGTGCAGACCACCCTCTGCCTCTTCAACCACAGGATATAACTTATCAGCACCAGAAGAGAAGGTGGTAGTGCATATGGAAGGACTAGCCTGGGCCTCTAAGAAAGTCCACAGGCGAGCCTGGGATCTGTGGATCTGCTTTACCTTGACCTTTATGTTTTTAAGAGCTGAGGTGGAGAGAAGCACAAAGGGTACCAGCAACAGTATTCATGGGTGTTGTCATTTGGTTAAGCCCTTGAAATAATCCTTCACAGGGTACTGTTGAAAATTATTTCATTTTATGACTTTTCATCTGTAAGAACACCCTGCTGATTATCACGCCTAGTCATCCACACAAGTGGACGTTTATGGTGCTTTGAGCAAGGCAAGGTGCCAAGTCTAGGCAGAGGCTGTGCCCCAAGGAGCTTGTAGTCTGAGTGGAGAGACCTGGACTCTGCTCTGAGCATTCCATTCCCAGAATTTCTCCCCTTGCTCCCTTCCATGCACCCCATCTTCTTGAGGCCTCTGGGCTCTAAGTAAGACAGAGTCAGAGAGGACTTAGGGAAACTTCTGTGTGTGAGAGAAGGCAACTGAGAGAGAATAGATGGAGAATTTTTTTAAGGGGTGTGAGGGCGCTCTGAATGCAGTACCAGTGAAGCAGATGGAGTTCCAGGAGGAGGTGGTGAAAGAGCAGGGGAGAGGCAGGAGAAGAAGGAGCGGGTAGAAGGGAAAGAGGAAAAAGAAGGGGGAGGAAGGAGAGAAGGAGGACCAGTAATACAAAAGACCTTGAAGGAGTGAAGATAAAACAGGTAGAGGGGTAAACAAAGGACCGTCGTCTCATCTTTCATGCCTGAATTTGTACTGAGGATCATTTCCTGTTCATTCAGAAACTGTGTGTATTACTGATCTTCTCTCTGTGTCTTTGGTCTCCGATGTGCACTAATGTTTTCAGTATCTCCCATGTTGCTTATTCCTGATGTCTTTGTACCATCATTTTGTACAATTTTGTATTGGTTTGTATTTTGTATTGTTTCTAGGCTGCTGCTTCTGCTAAGTCACATCAGTCGTGTCTGACTCTGTGCAACCCCATAGACGGCAGCCCACCAGGCTCCCCCATTCCTGGGATTCTCCAGGCAAGAATGCTGGAGTGAGTTGCCATTTCCTTCTCCAATGCATGAAAGTGAAAAGTGAAAGTGAAGTTGCTCAGCCATGTCTGACTCCCAGAGACCCCTTGGACTGCAGCCTACCAGGCTCCTCCATTCATGGGATTTTCCAGGTAAGGGCAATCATATTTTTTAGGACGAAGGCACTAAGGCACATTTTGAGGCACTCACCTGCGGTACCAAAAACCTCAGGAACTAAGACAAATAATATTTTAATGTAGTAGTTTAAAAAATCAAAATCAATGAGAAAAGTTCATGATGAACAAAATCTCAAAAATATAAATAAAATCAGGATCAACATCGTAAGGCTGAAACAACAGAAAGTTTTGTTCCCATTATTAGCAGCTACTGGTTCCTTATAATCAAGGCCGAAGGGAAGGGTGCAGGGAAAGTCACAGTCAGGGCAGCCGTCACTGTCCATAGGATGCTGGTTGTCTCTGCTTGAGAAGCTCTGTTGTCTGAGCACTCCTGCGGCGTTAGGAGTGATTCTGCGGTAGATTTGTGCTTCCATCTAGTGGTCATGTATGCTAGCCTCACCACTGGAGTCTTGGGGGAGGCGCAGTTAAACCTGAAAAGATAGAAAGCAAAGAGATAGCCAAATATCAGGAACTCTCCCGATCAACCGGTTTTTGAAATTGTGTTCAAGTTCAATCCATTGTTTGGTATCTGTTTTTCTTTGGTATCTGGACACTGGATATGGAATGGCAGACTGTCCTACATGGACAGCTCTTTCTGGAAGTCTGAGTAGGAAGAGATTGTACAATTCTTCTACTAGTCCATTTTATGAAACTCAAAAAACTAAAAAGAAGCCTGGAGAGAGCTGTTGAGAGAGAGTGCTTTGTCTAAAGTAATATAACTGGTTAGCAGAGTTAGACTTCTAATTCAGTGAGGTGCACTTTCCAAGGCATCCTGTTTCCTTTCTCACGTCAGGATGCTTAAACAAGCTTGTTAAAGCTCCTCTTATCTTCTTTGTGGGATAAGTAATTGGAGTACAATTTAGAAATGGATTAGAGAAGGAAGTCAGTCAGTCAGTTCTGCTTAGAAACAGACTCTGCCAGTTCCCCAAAGCCAAGACAATATAAAATGTATGACTCATGTTTGAAACGTATTTAATTCACAGCAGAGAAGGAGAAGCAATAACTTACATCTCGCCCATGTGCCAACAGCTCCCTCATTCTCTTTTTTTGTGCCTGAGCTACTCCCACTTAAAGTCTCAAAAGCACCCTGGCTTCAAGGGCTCACCACTAACCCAGGCTTCATTTTTCTATTATAGATACAGACTAAGTATTCACTCAATGGCTCCCCGCTTCAGCACTCTTACCTGGGAGATCCCATGGACAGGGGAGCCTGGTGGGCTGCAGTCCATGGGGTCACTAAGAGTTGGACACGACTGAGCAGTTCACTTTCACTTTCCACTTTCCTGCATTGGAGAAGGAAATGGCAACCCACTCCAGTGTTCTTGCCTGGAGAATCCCAGGGACGGGGGAGCCTGGTGGGCTGCCGTCTATGGGGTCGCACAGAGTCGGACACGACTGAAATGACTTAGCAGCAGTGGCAGCAATGCATTATATTGGTGCTTCGTGTTTGAGATAAAATAACTCACTCTGATAAAGCAAACCAAAAAAGCTGATTGAGAGCTAATTTACAAGCATATTTAATATATCGTGTATTTAGTTTTTTATCATTAAAAATTTCAAACATGCATGAATTTGGAGTTTGCAGTGAACGCCAACATACCAATCTCCTAATTTACCAACATTAGCAGCATTAAATATTTAGCAAGATTATGCCCTATTTAATTCATCTTCCTTCCTTTCTTTTTTTCTTTCTGAAAGATTTAAACAAATTTCAGACACTTCATTCTTAATACATTATTAGGAATTTCTTAATAATATGGAATTTTCCTTACTACGATGCCATTATTGTACTCATAAAATAAGCAATAATTCCAGGATATTATCCAAGGTTCAGTGCATCATCACATTTCCTCATCACGTCTCACAGTTCAGTTCATGTCATGTTTGACTCTTTGCAACGCATGGACTATAGCACGCCACCTTCCCTGTCCATCACCAACTGCTGGAGCCTCTGCAAACTCACGTCTGTAGAGTCAGTAATGCCATCCAACATCTTATCCTGTCGTCCCCTTCTTCTGCCTTCAGTCTTTCCCAGCATCAGGGTCTTTTCCAATGAGTCAGTTCTTTGCATAATGTGGCCACAGTATTGGAGCTTCAGTTTCAGCATCAGTCCTTCCAATGAATATTCAGGACTGATTTCCTTTAGGATGGACTGGTTTGATCTCCAAAATCATCTTTTCTATTATTGGTTTATTCAACTCTTGATTCAAACAAATTCCAAAGATGACATTTGATTATTGTCTCTTAAGTCTCTTTCAGTCTAGACAATCCGCTTGCTCTCTCCAGCAACATCCCCCCGCATCCGACAATGACGTTTTGTAAAGAAACCAGGTCAGGTATCCCAAAGAACAAGTGTCCCCCATGCTGGATTTGTCTGCTTCCTTCCTGTGGTGTCATGCAGACCATCACACTGTGCACTGTGATTATGTGAAGGGATGTGAGTACTAGAGGCTTTGTTACACTCAGGTTCTTTCTGCCCCCTCCCTTTTCTGCAAGAATACTTCCTAGGTTGTTTATGTATATCACACAGCAGCACCTCAGGAAGTTTACCATGTCCGGGTATTTCAGTTCTGGTGTGTAAATGTATGTAACTAGAATTATATTTTAAAAGTAATTTCTAACAGAAAATTTGAAAGAATTGCAGAAAATAGAGTTTCATCTAGTTTCAGGCCTGGAGGCATCAACTGCTAGATTGTTTTCCTTATTTGTTCTATCTCTTCTTTCTTTTCATCTCTGTGAGTGCATGCTCAGTTGAGTCCAACTCTTTGTGATCCCATGAACTGTAGCCTGCCAGGCTCCTCTGTCCATGGAATTTTCCAGGCAAGAATACTGGAGTGGGTTGCCATTTTCTTCTACAGGGAATCTTCCTGACCCAGTGATCTCTTGTGTCTCCTGCATTGGCAAGCTGGTTCTTTACCAGCTGAACCACCAGGGAAGCCCATTTCATCCCTAAGTAACTGTATTATCATCACTATTTCCAGTAAATTTAAGTGATACAATAATATTGTCCTATTTACAGTCCAATTAAAAATTTTTCAAATTGGTTTTCTGTAGTTGTTTTTTTTTTTTAATTCTGCAACAAAAGTCATGTTTGCATTTGGCTCTCTTTTCTCCTAGCATTCATCATCTTTCCCCTTGCCTCTTTTTGTCTTCCTAGCATTGCCATTTTTTAAAAATTTATTTTTACTTTATTTTGCTTTATAATACTGTATTGGTTTTGCCATACATTGACATGAATCCGCCACGGGTGTACATGAGTTCCCAATCCTGAACCCCTCTCCCACCTCCCACCCCATATCATCTCTCTGGATCATCCCCGTGCACCAGCCCCCAGCTTCCTGTACCCCGTATTGAACATAGACTGGCGATTCGTTTCTTACATGATAGTATACATGTTACAATGCCATTCTCCCACATCATCCTACCCTCTCCCTCTCCCACAGAGTCCAAAAGTCTGTTCTTTACATCTGTGTCTCTTTTGCTGTCTCACATACAGAGTTATCATTACCATCTTTCTAAATTCCATATATATGCGTTAGTGTACTGAATTGGTGTTTTTCTTTCTGCCTTACTTCACTCTGTATAATAGGCTCCAGTTTCATCCACTTCATTAGAACTGATTCAAATGTATTTTTAATGGCTGAGTAATACTCCATTATGTATCTGTACCACAGCTTTCTTATCCATTCATCTGCTTATGGACATCTAGGTTGTTTCCATATCCTGGCTATTATACACAGTGCTGTGACGAACATTGGGGTACACGTGTCTCTTTTAATTCTGGTTTCCTTGGTGTGTATGCCCAGCAGTGGGATTGCTGGGTCATAAGGCAGTTCTATTTCCAGTTTTTTAAGGAATCTCCACACTGTTTTCCATAGTGGCTGTACTAGTTGGTACACGTGTCTCTTTCAATTCTGGTTTCCTCGGTGTGTATGCCCAGCAGTGGGATTGCTGGGTCATAAGGCAGTTCTATTTCCAGTTTTTTAAGGAATCTCCACACTGTTTTCCATAGTGGCTGTACTAGTCTGCATTCCCACCAACAGTGTAAGAGGGTTCCCTTTTCTCCACACCCTCTCCAGCATTTTATTGCTTGTAGACTTTTGGATTGCAGCCATTCTGACTGGTGTGAAATGGTACCTCATTGTGGTTTTGATTTGCATTTCTCTGATAATGAGTGATGTTGAGCATCTTTTCATGTGCTTGTTAGTCATCTGTATGTCTTCTTTGGAGAAATGTCTATTTAGTTCTTTGGCCCATTTTTTGATTGGGGTGTTTATTTTTCTGGAATTGAGCTGCAGGAGTTGCTTGTATATTTTTGAGATTAGTTGTTTGTCAGTTGCTTCATTTGCTATTATTTTCTCCCATTCAGAGGGCTGTCTTTTCACCTTGCTTATAGTTTCCTTTGTTGTGCAGAAGCTTTTAATTTTAATTAGATCCCATTTGTTTATTTTTGCTTTTATTTCCAGTATTCTGAGAGGTGGATCATAGAGGATCCTGCTATGATTTATGTCGGACAGTGTTTTGCCTATGTTCTCCTCTAGGAGTTTTATAGTTTCTGGTCTTATGTTTAGATCTTTAATCCATTTTGACTTTATTTTTGTGTATGGTGTTAGAAAGTGATCTAGTTTCATTCTTCTACAAGTGGTGGACCAGTTTTCCCAGCACCACTTGTTAAAGAGATTGTCTTTAATCCATTGTATGTTCTTGCCTCCTTTGTCGAAGATAAGGTATCCATATGTGTGTGTGGATTTATCTCAGGGCTATCTATTTTGTTCCATTGACCTATATGTCCATCTTTGTGCCAGTACCATACTGTCTTAATGACTATGGCTTTGTAGTAGAGCATGAAGTCAGGCAGATTGATTCCTCCATTTCATAGCATTGCCATTTTTGAAGTTCCCAGGCAAATTGTCTTAAAGAATTCCTTTTGATTTAGCTTCGTGTTAAGCATTTTTGACAAAAATAATTACGTGGTGGTACTGTATCTTCCCATTGCCGTGATCTGAAGGTCACGGTGCCAGTTTGTGCCATGACTGATAGTTCAGTTCAGTTCAGTTCAGTCATTCAGTCGTGTCCGACTCTTTGCAACCCCATGCACTGCAACACGCCAGGCCTCCCTGTCCATCACCAACTCCTGAAGTTTACACAAACTCATGTGCATTGAGTTGGTGATGCCATCCAACCATCTTATCCTCCGTAGTCCCCTTCTCCTCCTGTCCTCAATCTCTCCCAGCATCAGGGTCTTTTAAAATGAATCAGATCTTTGCATCAGGTGGCCAAAGTATTGGAGTTTCAGCTTCTACATCAGTCCTTCCAATGAACACCCAGGACTGATCTCCTTTAGGATGGACTGGTTTGATCTCCTTGCAGTCCAGGAGACTCTCAAGAGTCTTCTCCAACACCACACTTCAAAAGCATCAATTCTTTGGCGCTCAGCTTTCTTTATAGTCTAACTTTCACATCCATAATGACTACTGGAAAAACCATAGCCTTGACTAGATGGACCTTTGTTGACAAAGTAATGTCTCTCCTTTTAAATATGCTGTCAATGTTGGTCATAACTTTCCTTCCAAGGAGTAAGCGTCTTTTAATTTCATGGCTGCAGTCACTATCTGCAGTGATTTTGGAGCCCCCCCCCCAAATAAAGTCAGCCACTGTTTCCACTGTTTCTCCATCTATTTCCCATAAAGTGATGGGATCTGATGCCATGACCTTAGTTTTCTGAATGTTGAGCTTTAAGCCAATTTTTTCACTCTCCTCTTTCACTTTCATCAAGAGGCTCTTTAGTTGCTCCTCGCTCTCTGCCATAAGGGTGGTTTCATCTGCATATATGAGGTTATTGATATTTCTCCTGGCAGTCTTGATTCCAGCTTGGGCTTCTTCCAGCCCAGCATTTCTCATGATGTTTCTCTCCGTATAAGTTGGATTAGGTTGTTGTATCCAGTTGAGGTTCTCCAGAGAAACAGAACCAATAGGAGATATGTATAGATACAGATACAGATATAGAGATCTATATCTATCTATCTATCCATCTGAAATTGGGTAAAGCAGTTATAGAGGCTGAAAGATCCCAAGACATGCAATCAGCAAACTGAGACCCAGGTCTGCCAAAGGTGTTGTTCCAATCTGAGTCTGAAAGCCTGAGAACCAGGAAAGCCAATGACATAAGTTTCAGTTTGGAGGTGAGCAGGCTTGAGGTCCAAGATGAACTGATTTACTAAATCAAGTCCCAAGGCAAGAAAAGACCAATGTACCAGCTTAGCAGTTGGGCAGGTGGAGTTGCTGCTACTTAGGGAGGGTCAGCACTTTTGTTCCAATCAGGCCTTCATTGGATGAGGGCCATCCACACTGGGGAGAGCAATCTGCTTTGGTAGTCAGTCTACCAATTCAGAGATTCATCTCATCCTCAAATACCCTAACAGACACACCCAGAATAAGGTGTGACTAAATATTTGAACGTCCCAAAGCCCAGTCCAGTTGATACAGAGCATCAGCTATCACACCAGCATCCCCCAGGCTCCCTATGTATGGTTCTTCCCCAGTGGGGATGAATGAACTCTCCATGTGGTCACAGCCTGTGCCTGTGAATATCCTGCTCCCAATGTTTACCCAGCAGAGTTCTAGATTTTTAAACTGCAGAAAGGTCCTGCAAAGCACTTGAGATAATTGAAAAGATGGCAAGAACCTCCTTTAATGTCAAAAACTTCCTACAGAGTTAGGGTTCAAGGTGAAGGGCCAGACTAGAGAGCTAAGGTCCAGACCAGAGAAGTGCATGGATCTGATAGGGAGTGACTGTCTAAGGCCAGACAGGGGCAGGTGAGAGGCTGGCTTGACTGACAGCAGGTACTTACACAAGTCAACTTTCAGGTAAACACTGGGGGAACTCCCAGTTTGTTCACCTAACACTCCCCACTTTTTTATTATTTTATGCCACTATGCAAAATTTTAAACCCACCAATGTCACCTATATATTGCTTAATGGCCTTCCAAATGCTTACATCAACTTAGACCTTTTATTTATCTCTTTCCCAGCTCATTACCTCACCTCCACCATTATGGCTTCTAACCACCTTATGTGTTGTTGTTTTTTTTTAACTTTTGTATACCTCAGTTTTTTTTTTTTTTACTTTATTTTACTTTACAATATTGTATTGGTTTTGCCATACATCAACATGAATCCACCACAGGTGTACATGTGTTCCCAATCCTGAATGCCCCTCCCATCTCCCTCCCAGTACCATCTCTCTGGGTCATCCCAGTGCACCAGCCCCAAACATCCTGTATCCTGCATTGAATCTAGACTGGCAATTTGTTTCGTATATGATATTATACATGTTACAATGCCATTCTCCCCAAATCATCCCACCCTCTCCCTTTCCCAGAGTCCAAAAGAATGTTCTATACATCTATATCTCTTTTGCTGTCTTGCATACAGGGTTATCATTACCATCTTTCTAAATTCTCTCTCTATATATATGTTAGTATACTGTATTGGTGTTTTTCTTTCTGGCTTACTTCACTCTGTATATTTTATAGCATTTTATTTTAAAAGAGGAATTTCACACTTTATTTTATCCTCATAATAACTAGGAGGGTCTTCCCTGGTGGCTCAGATGTTAAAGGATCTGCTTGCAATGCAGGGGACCTGGGTTCTATCCTTGGATTGTAAAGATCAGCTGGAGAAGGGCATGTAATCCACACCAGTATTCTTGCCTGGAGAATTCTATGGACAGAGGAACCTGGCGGGCTATAGCCCATGGCGTCACAAAGACTCGGACATGACTTAGTAACTAAACTATCACCAAGTAAATATTGTAATTCTACATTAGTTTTAGAGTGAACTAAGAATAGATAAATTCTTATCCTTCAAAAAGCTCTTTGAATGTGGAAAAGTATACAAAATCTCTTTATGTAGTACTTTACTTACTAATTTTAACTATCCAGATAACAAGCTATTAGCATTTTTAAAAGTTAACAGTTGTATTAGATATTCATATACTACTTACAAATTAAAATAAAAAATTCCCCCAAGATTTGAAAAATGTGCATGTAATCAAATGGGCTTCCCTGGTGGCTTAGATGGTAAAGAATCTGCCTGCAGTGCACATCTGGGTTAGATCCCTGGGTTGGGAAAATCCCCTAGAGGAGGGAATGGCAACCCACTCCAGTATTCTTGCCTGGAGAATTCCATGGATAGAGGAGCCTGGCAGGCTACAGTCCATGAGGTCGAAAAGAGTAGGACATGACTGAGCAACTAAAAACACACACACACACACACACACACACACACACACACACACACACACGTGCGCTGTGCGTATTCAAATACTCTAAACAATCAGATTAGTTAAACAGATCAGATTCTTTTTAGAAGATCAAAAACCATTAAAATTAGACCAAGCACAGATAAGGTTGAGTGCTAACCATTTTCCTGCCCTTATGACTCACTGACCTAGTCTCTTAGCGTCACTAAAAACATGTGCTCCTTATCATAATTTTATAATTATGTGTGGGTTATCTAACAGTGTTAGCTCCTAGGAAATGAGGAAGTTACTCTGCTTTGCGAGCCCTTTTCTTCAGATCGTCTTTCTGTTGTATTAGTTTTCAGGATGCTGTTGAAACTTCCTTCTGTTTGGTTATTTTGTGTGACCGTCAGGTTGTAAACAGTGAATCCCCAGGAGGCTGATCAGCCCTTCCTGTTCTGAATAGGGTTCCTTCTATTTCTGTGTTGGCTCAGTTCACTTTCAGCTGTTTTTTCCTCTCTTCTTTCCTACTTATTCAGATATACACATATGTGCACACACATACACACACTAGTATATTTATAAACTAAAGTAGGAACAAAATACGTGTATATATACATACGTACACTGGTTATGCATATACATCCCTTAATGAAATAATGACAAACATAAATCTTGTTTCATCCATCTGTTGATTCACAACTTCCTTTTTGTATATTTTAACCTGATCTTCTGACTCTGATTTTGATCATGAAATTTTATAGATCAAATCATTACAATTAACCATAATACCAAAAGCAATTTTGTTATCTAATTATAATTTAATAGCTAAGAATTACTACCATTATTTAAGACTTGAAGTGTTATAATTTTTCGACAAGAACCTCTTATGTGGGATCCTCATTTATATGTCACTGTTCCCACTATTCCTGGCATGCCCCTGGTTTTCTGATACTCACAGGATGATCCTGACCCATCCTGAGTGTTTTCCCTTAGCCCACCACCTCTGACTTCCCCCTCCTTCCTCCATCTCTCTCACCTTCCACACTAGCTCCTTGGTAAGCCCTTGGCCACAGACAGTCCCACTCTGCTGGCTGCCTGTCCAGCCACCTTCTGAGGCACAGTGGGAAGTAGCTTTGCCTGCAATTTGTGCTGATCTCCACAGTAATGCTTATTGAATCCATGAAAATATGCATTTTTTATTGCAAGACTTGTGTTTCTCTTTACAACTAGCTCATAGTATTTTAGCATGGTATTTAGCATAGTATTTTATCATTTATTTACAACAGCATAGTGCCTGGGGAAAAATTATAAACAGAGACTTGACTTTATGTTTTGGATGGAAGAGGGCTGTTGCAGTGGGGACTTAGCTTCAATAGTGGTCAGATTATTAGTGCATATTTAATGTTAGGATGACTTTTGCTCTCCTAAGAAATATGGCGACTACAAACATTTTATAATCAATTCTTAGATAACAAAGATGCAATAAGTAAACCTGGTGGACTTAATTCTAAGACTTCCAACTTAACCCACTATTCAAAATATAAATGACTAATCAGCCTGATTGTCCATCTTGAAAGGTTGAGATGCATTCTTTGTCTTTTCTCTGAGATTGGATATCGCCCAGGATGTGAACTTGGAAAGGCTTATAACATTCTCAGGCTTCCTTGTCTACACCTGGGCTCCCCTGCTGGTGCTTACCTTTTACTGGAGAAGATTACTCTGCACCTCTCCATCTCTTGAAGACCTGTCCTGCTAAGTAAGAAGAAAGCGATGGTGGTTATCAAGTCCCTTTTGCCTCCTGGTATTTTAACAGGCTTGATGAAAGTCTGGTGCTGTCTAGAGTCCCTGGTGGCTCAGATAGTGAAGAATCTGCCTGCAATGGAGGAGACCTGGGTTTGATCCCTGGGTCAGGAAGATCTCTGGAGGAGAAAATGGCAACCTGCTCCAGTATTCTTGCCTGGAGAATTTCATGGACAGAGGAACCTGATGTGCTATAGTTTATGGGGTTGCAAAGAGGGGGACACAATTGAGTGAGTAGCTCTTTCAACTTCACTGATGAGAATCATGACACAAACATCTTACATTTTTGCCTCATAAAAGGGACATTGGGAGACTGGGTTCCCCTGAGAAGAAGTAGTGGAAACAGCCATCTTAATTAACAAAAGGACTGATGAGCAGGTATGTTTGCTATCACCTTTGAAAGTCCTGGTGGCCTTCAGTATAAGGATTTGGCCCTTGGTAAGAAGCTTTGGGCTGGGTAATCTGAAGAAAAATGGAGCTGCACCCCAGATCCAGAGTTCCTAGAGAGAGAATCCCTTCCCTCCTTGGAGATGATGTGTTTTCCTGTAGCTTATGGTAAACTGATTCTCTGAGGATGTCGTCTTTGCCAATTATCTCCAAACTCATCATCTCACTAGTTTCATCTTAATTGTAACTTACTTAAGATATAAGAAAATGCAATCCTTACATACCATAGTCTATAAATTTAACTAAAAAAATGTTTCAGAAGAGCCTTTTGAAGTCCAAGAGAATGTTGGAATAATTTTTATGAGATTAAAAAAAATAATCTTTTCTTCTTACAGACAGGAAAGCCCATTTTGCCAAGAATAAATGAATTCAACTAGTCAAGGGATTTGGGCTTGACTTGAGATGCCAAACCCACTGTGTTTCACTGGCCTCCTCCCAGAGCCAAGCATGTTTTCTAGGGCTGAGAGTTAGTGCTAGTATCTAAAGTTTCAGACAAACATGTTAGTACTTATAATTATTTTAGTGTGCCAGTTGCTCTTAATATAAAAAGTTTGGTTTCTTTTTTGAACCAATTTGATTCTACAGGCAAGGAAGAAAGAGATGATTGATGTTACAAGTCATCCTTTTATTAGAGTTTATTAACGTTATGTGGAAAAATTTGAGTTTCCTCTTTGATATTTCCTTAAGTATTCTTATTTCTCCTTTCATATGAATTTAAGATAATTTAAATGTCTTTTTCATGATTAGGTTCATAAACATTTTCTAGGAATACTTCCTAAAAAGAAAATTATGGTAAACAATCAATGTTGACAGCCATAAAAAATTCATGGAAACTTCAAAGAAAATATCATGCTATTTTATATCAGGGCTCATCATTTCCAAATATATTTTTCTAAAATATGACTATAAAATAAAAACAATTAGCAAATTCCTCTATCATGTTAACATCAATTGACCTAAAAAACAAAAGTGTTTCACCAGTCACTTCTTTTCTCTCGTGTTGGCACTTCATTCTCTATCAGTACAGTCTCCAGTTTTCTCTGCTTTTCCCTGTCTGACCCTGCTCTCTCTGGACTGCTATCATTCTTCCTATTTCAGTCTTATTTATTATTGTTGCTGTTGCTGTCATTATTGTCATCATCATCATCATCATCATTTTGTTTTTACCACTTCCCAGGCTCTGCATCAGCAATCCCCAACATTTTTGGCAACAGGGAGCAGTTTTATGGAAGATATTTTTTCCAAGGGATGGTTTCCGGATGATTCATTTATTATGCTACTGCTGATGGGACAAGAGACAGAGCTCAGGCAGTAATGAGCAGTGGAGAGCAGCTGTAATTACAGATGAAGCTTCACTCCCTTGCCCACCACTCACCTCCTGCTCTGTGGCCCAGTTCCTAGCAGGCCACGGATGGGTACCAGTCTAGGGGTCTGGGGATTGGAGACCCCTGCACTATATTATTCTGGACCTTCATTTAAAAAGTTCAGGCCCAGTGGCTCTGTTCTTCCACCCACCCCCTCCATCAGTCCACAACATCCTGCCTCCTTTCACCCTGTCCTATTTCACATCCCCTCATTCCTCATCTCCTTTTAGCCTACATACTTCTCAGAGCCCAGTCTTAGCCAGACAATCACCAAATAACTAGTTGCAGGCTTCCCGATCACTCCTCAAAGAAAGATGTGACATCCTGCTATTGACTTCAGACAGGACTGTGTAAGGCACCTTCCCACACCCCACACCCTCCCTCTGCATGAGTAGTCAGGATGCAGCTTGCACTTAGAATCCCATGCATTAAACCCACTTCTATTTTGTAATCACTCAGGGAGGACCAACTGTGTGCAGGGCAAGAGGAGGAGTAGGTGCCTTAAGGCAAAGATGAATGAAAAGGGACTGGTCCTTGTAATAGGGTACAATGGAGGCAAGCCCCCAGAAGAAGCAGTGATGAATGCTGCTGCAAGAGACTGTCAGGAACAGGAAGTGATATTTGTGGCAGGTTCACTCAGGATAGACAAGCAATGCTGAGCAGACAAGGGGAGAAGATCATTCCAAGAAGTAGCCATTTATGCAAAGGTGTTGAATGGTCAACAGCAAGATACACATGTATGTAACATATGTGCATGCATACATGTGTGTGTTGCATACATGTATGCATTATATTTATTATATATGCATTGTATATAACACATATATATGCATGCATATGTGTACATGTGAGTATGTGTGTGTTCACGTGTATTAGCTGGGGTTCTTCAAAGAAACAAAACCAATAGGCTGAGTATATATAAAAAGAGATTTTTTTTTTTAAGGAATTGGGATGGGTTATATCTGTTTGGCTCCCCTGAATGCTTTGCCTGATTCAGACTTCAGCACTCAGGAGGTGATGGTCACACAGTATGGTGGCTTTAGAGTCAAGTATTTGGTCAAATCTCCTTCCTTCACCTCATTTTTGTATGGCCTTGAGTAATTGTTTAAGCTCTTTGTGATTTAGTTTCCTTTTGCCTAAAGTAGGAATCATAATAGTACTTATGTTTTTGAGGCACCTATGAAAATGAGGCTTGGAAAGCCTCTGGAAGAGTGCCTGGAACATAGGAAGTGTTCAGCAAATTTAGTTCATTATTTGATACTCAAAAATACTCATTGAATTAATGAATGGATGCTAAGCCCAAATCTGTCTCCCACTGCTTTTACCTATAGTCATTCAAAATCAACCTATAAGCTAAATTCTCTCGACTTTGCTCTGAC